>PKRV01001110.1:1124848-1172562 GCA_003709505.1 Hyphantria cunea | reverse complement strand
ATATATATATATGTTTAGTACCCAGTTTTTCTTTTTTTCCCCTCGGATATCACCTCCTGGTAGCATGTCGGACGCGAACCGACTAAAACCGCTCCCCGTCTCGGGTACTAGGAGAAACTACCCTGGATTTTTACATTTCTATAATAAGTAAATGTTTTAATTATGGTCTAATTATATATATACTTTAACAAAAATGCGTATTTCTTTAGTTTTTTAGTTCATGTTTCATCCATCCATAGCTTTTCTACACTGGAGCCAATTCAGATATCGTTAGTCGTAGAAATTGCGCTGACTAAATTGAATTTAGAATAATTTTTCCTTTATTTGCTTGGGTTACCAACAATTGTTACACAGCACAAGTAAAAAAAACACAAGAAAATAGGAATAGTGTAACAATTACTCAAAGGTAAAGTAAAACATGCATGAAGGGAGTCGTACTGTATGTTACAATAGTACATATCTATCTAATACCTTTAAACGAGCAAATCTCATATATATATATATATGTATGTATATTATGAAGCTCGGAAACGGCTCCAACGGTTTTCATGAAATTTAGTATGAAGGGGGTTACGGGTATTCATTTTTAGAAAATTTATAAAAAAAGTACCAAACCAATCTCGGTCACCCCGGTACAAACATACTGTATTTATATATAAACTATATACCAACAACAACTTTAGTATATACTACATTTGGTACATTTAAAATACACTAACAATATACACAAATACAAATTTTATCCAATTTTTTTAGAGTATGGTCAACTGTGCCTATCTCGTTCGAATTTCAAATTAACAATAACTGCAATGTGATGTGTTTGACAGCAATATTAACTCACAATAGACCCCCATAACATAATAGTTAGCATTTTTTTTTGCTTAATGTAAGGTCTCATGTATGTATGTAATTATTGTTTAATTTCGTTTTAGAATAAAAAATATTATTACATTTTTTTTTAGATTTTTGTTATTAGTGACAGATTATATCATATATGCAAATGTATTTTATCCGTCCCAAATAAGCTAAATCTTAGATTTCCCATTCATATAGAGATGCATGTACCAAACTGTTTCATGATAAAATGCAAATAGATGTAGACAATATTTTTATAGAAAACTTAGATGACAAATATTATATGTAAACGATTAAGATTATTATTTTATTATGTAATAAAAAAAAGTATTTTACATATTATTAAAAGTCAGAGAAACCGAATAGATTAAGAATATTTATTTACAAACAGTGCCAGGATTAAGGTCTTAGATCAGATATTGTTATAAATTTCATCGCGTTTTGTGCTTCTGATCTATTTATAAATCTATACAAATAGATAAAATTGAAGTATCTGTTTGTAATTTAAAATTAATAGTTTTTTTACTATTCTGACAGCTGTCAAATTGAACTTTTCGATCTCATATGTACATTATATTTATACACATTTGTACATTGTATACATACATAAAAAAGTATTTTTTTTAATTTTTGTCTATTTATTCCGGCTAATCTCTCAATCGCTTTCACTGGCAGATAGCTGATGATATAAGGAGTAGATTAGACTACCTTTGCCCCACGGCGCTACCCCGTATAAGTTGTTCTTGTACTGCGGGTAATACCGCGGGGCTAACCTAGTATGTAATATTATTATGTCCGTGTAGTTTTAAGACCTTTAGAAAACTTAGTCAATATTTACGACATAAGAGTTATTTTTATTTTATTTCCTTGGCATTTGTTTGTAAATTAATATTCCACCTAAGATTAAAAGATGTCTGTAAAATTTACATAACACAGACTATGTATATCATGTTGATGTATGAAATGACTTATATTTTTTAAAACTCATATTGACCAATAATAATGTTTGCAGCTTACATAGAAGATAGCGTGAATAATCAAGTCCCGGTTATATCAGAACAAAGAGTGCTGGACATGATAGAAAATGCGTACCCGAATCCTCTCACGGTGGACGATTTCGTCACGTAAGCAACAATAAAAAAAACATATTTTCTTCTTCTTGATTCTAGAAGTTAGGCGAGGTCAGCATTTGAATAATAATACTATAAAATTTGTACAATGTGACATTGTTTGAAGTTGTGTTTGTAAAATTACACAATTACATAGTCCCCAACCCGCACTTGGCCGGCGTGGGAACCTATGACCTTAACTCTCTCCTGAGAGGAGACCCGAGCCCAGCAGTGGGACATTATTGGGCTGTTGATGATGATGATGACACATTTCATCAACCTATAGAAGAAATATAAATTATCTAAGAGAAAAATTTAATACGGTTGCCATTTACAGACAAACTTAATTAGTAATTAATTATAATATATATATAATTAGGTTAATTCATGAAACAGACTTTTTTAAGTTCATGTTTTTTATATTACACATATTTATTCACATACAATTTTGTTATAGCGCTGGTCAATGGTCTAAGGCAGAGGTGAAAGACGCTTTAGAAGCATTAGAAGAGAAGGGACTGACGCGGGCCATGTCAGAAGGCCTGTATGTTCGTCAGCACAGTATTGATACTCAGGTAAAATATTTTAGGTAATTATATCAATTACACGCCACTTAGTTCGATCTATGGCTTCTCGCATCCAGCTCCTGCCAGCCGTCTTGCGCAAATCATCGCTCCACCTGGCCTGTGGACGTCCTACACCACGTTTGCCGAGACGCGGTCTCCACTCAAGAACTCGTTTACCCCAACGGTTATCGGTTCTTCGGCAAATGTGGCCAGCCCACTGCCACTTCAGCTTGCTAATCCTGTGGGCTACGTCGAGAAATCGGAGAGGCTTATGTCCAGCAGTGGACTGCAATAGGCTGATGATGATGATGATGATGATGATTATATCAATGTATATATTGCGACTATTGGTCAAGTGGTATCGGGTTAGATTCCCGAATTGAGCTAAAAAGAGTCATTGAGCTTTTCTGATTAGGGAAATGCTTAATAACATAACCGAGTTTGGAAGTTAGGGTCTTAACCCTCAGATGTCACTTGTGCACTATGATATCCTCCGCTTAGTTGGTTGGTCTGCGTCGAGACTGGCCGCCGCCGCTCAGCTACTGTTCTCACGAACTATAAGCATCTATACAAGTTAGCAAAGACTGCTACAACAGTAATGACTTATGCTGTGGCATATTGCCTGGAAAAACCTTCATGAGCACCATACTTAGAAGAAAAGAACCCCAATTCTCGTCAAAAGGTCTTCATACCAAGTATCGAACATAAATTTGAATTTTCTCCGGTGTCTTTTGGGGATATCAAGAAGATAATATTATCTATCAGCTCCAATACCGTGGGGTATGACGGCATTAGTCGACGCATAATCACAATCATTCTGGGCCAAACTCTCTTGGTGATTAAACACATTATTAACTTATCACTTGACTCAGGAACCTTCCCATCTATCTAGCGTAAAGCTTATATTATCCCTCTTCCAAAAAGAACCCGTCGCTACCTGAACATTTTCGACTTATTTCTATTCTTCTCTTCCTATCTAAATGAATGGGCCGGCTCGACCGGAGTGATACCACGGCCGCACAGAAAACTGGTGTGAAACAGCGCTTACGCTGTGTTTCATCGAGTGAGTGAGGATACCGAAGGCCCATACCCCAATCCAACGCCCCTATCCCCCTCACCATCCCCCTTCTCCCCAGGCCGCCATAGTGTGGGTCACCATGCTCCATTGTTCTTTTTCGCATTGAGGATGGTGAACACCACTCTTGGATTCTGCTCATGCTTTCCATCAGGCAGGGCAGAGTCATTTTGGCAGCATAAATATAAAAAAAAAATATAAAAAAATAAAGTGCTTGAGGCCTGTGTCTACAAGCTGTCTGAATTTTACTCAGACAGAAACTACTAAGTCCTCTACAGTCAAACTTCAGGCCTGATCATAGCACTAATACTGCCCTCCTTATGGCATGGATGACACCAAAGTTACAGTTTTAGTCCTACTTGATTTCTTCAATGGCTTCAATACAGTCAGTCACGAAATCGTACTATTATCTATACTATTACCCCAGACGCACTGTGACAAGGAAGTCAATAGTGTGGACGTACTTAAGACTCCACTCCAAGTTGGTGCGACTTCAGTACTGACATCCCTCAAGGCGGAATTCTATTTCTCGTATTATTCTCTCTATTTATTAAACTTATAATTCAACACCTAAAGTGTGCTTATCATCTGTATACATTGGCATGATAATAAATCTGTAGGTCATCGGACCTTCAGATTTATTGTTATTAAATAAAATTCAAGTGTATTTTTTTTAATTTAAAATTAACATTTTATGTTTGGTAATCAGGTAGTGAAACAAATGCCGACACTACACTCATCACGACAACCGAGCATAGCCGTGATAACAGCGCTTTATTGCGAGAAGCAAGCTGTTGATGCGATGATGGACAACCAAGAAACTTATGTACGATACACAACAGTTGGTAAGTGCATTATTATTATAATATAACATGTATAGGCAGGTTTGCAATCTCAGTTTTACGATTTTCCAAAAGCCAAAATGACTAAAAAGGAACGCCATGGACAGTCTCTTCTTGGACAGTTGTAGGTAACATTTGAAATTGAGGATAAACGGTTTTTCTTTCGTGTGTCGTTGAAATTAGGCGAGCATCGCCGAAGTCTTCTACTAGTTTTAGACCTGATGGGAGGTATTTCAAGCAGTAAAGTAGGGTCGATATATAGCTGAAGAAGGTATTTAAAGTAAACTTTAAAAAAAACCTAGAAAAAACCTAAAAAATAGACCTTCTAAATCGGGCCCCTTCGCTTAAATTGTGATTCCGTTTATTCGGACTCCTCAATATTAACCAGCATTGTGGCGATTTTTGCATACAATAATACAAAACATACTTTAGTGCCATCTAACGAAGGCACCGAACTACGAAAAAACTATTAATCCTGTATAGCGCGATGAAATGTTCTGGCGTCGATTAGTATGTATTATATCTATAACTTCCCAACATCATCCAATGGGGTGCTGCTCTCCAACTCATCATGACTTCACCTTATTGAAGTATTCTCATTTTTAATTGAAACAACATGACATTTGTTGACCTGATATAGGCAAGATATTATAAATATGAAAATAAGTATGTTCGTTACGCTTTCTCGCTAAAGTGTAGATCTAATCTTTTAATTATATAGGTGTAAAAAGTGTACCTGTCATACCAAAAAGAGTTTCCAAAAATAAAATGAAAAACTTAAAAGCAAGTTAAGCCTCGATTAAAAAAATAATGTATAATTGATAATAACTACCCACATTGTTACGTATTGAATGTGATTAAATAAAGTAACCATGAGCATTAAGTCAGTAAATTTCAACAAGAGAGTAGCCAGGATTGTTTTTAGGGCAAGGCTACGTAAAAATTTAGAAAAATGAACGCGCCATTTATTAATCATATATATTATGTGTCTTCTGATGCTATATCTGATGATTAACTTTACTGCTGCTGCAAGATATTCAGAGGAAAGCTTATAACATCTTCATTATCACTATCAATGTAAATAAGTCCGGAATATATTCATTGTACTAATAAGAAAAGTATTTATAACGTTCCTTTTAGCAAAAGCCTGCTAGTCTTGTTCACCTTGTCTAATTACTGATATCACTTCGATGTTTATCGCTCTGTAGCTCAAGCTGAACCGACTGCGGCCCGCAAGAGTTCGTATTTATGTCCATTTATACTATTGCTAGCGCTTTCGAGAAACGTCTCGAAAATACGAGGGCGTTTCCCGTACCTAAGACGTACCCGCCGGTGAACTCGTTGTAAATAAAAATTAATTGTTTCGATCGTTGTTGAGAATAATCAAGAACATTTTCGATCGTTGTTCACGAATAGTCTTTCTTGGTGATATTAGTTTATCGTAATATCATTGTTATAAGAGGTAGCTAATTAGTTAGATCCTCTAAGATACTAAGTAGATTTGATCTACATTTAGGTTGGTACTTGGTTGATATACATCTAACTTCATCAAATTACACTGTCTCCCTTATTCAAGGTAATTTATTTTTAACAAGCAATTTTTTTTTTGCATAGGTGACAGCAGAATATCACAATATGTGACTGTGCATATATTTTTGATAGTGTGTGTACAAAAGTAAATTTGCCTTATTTTTCATTCGTATTAATAAACATTCGAATAGATTTCTTAACTGCACACTCACTTAAACTGTACTAAACAGTTTAGGTGTCGTACTAGATGCTTCAACTACAATTCGCGCACTTGAACTTTTGGCACTTTTGGTTGAATACTAGAACAGCATTTTGAAAAATAAATAAAAGTACACTTACCTATCTTTCTATCATCTCTGAATCATCAGTCGAAGGGTTTGGAATATGAAATTAATATATCTAGTTCAATTGTTTAGCACTTAGCTACAGTATTCACAGATATGGCATATTATACCTGACTATGGCTTATCTTAACACAGTAATTCATTTTAGTATGAATCATTTATATAAATAAATATAACTCTTTTAAATGATTCTTTTTAGATACCTTATTTAAAATGATAGAAAATGTTTCACACATTATCAAGTTGTTGTTGAAGTATTTTTCCTTACTAAAGGTAACTAATAATTGATTGACATTGCATAACATTATATAGGTGGTACAATTGTTTCCTTTGTGTAAGAAGAGTAAATGACTTCTGTTTTCCTGAAAATTATCATCATCCTACCCGAAAGGGTTCTCCACAAGAACTGGGCTTGTGCTGCCCTCATCCAATGACTCCGCGCGACTTTCACCGTGTTACGGCACCACCTATAGAACTTTTTTGCCACAATAGCCATTATGCCTGGGGTCAATGTGCAAAGTATATGTAAGCTGTGTATCTACCTTAAATAATCTGTATCCATCAGTACAGTTTATTGAATTTATCCAGTAAGCACAATGGTTTTATTTTTATAGATTTTCGTGTCGTGTCTCTGGGGTATGGCTTTACTTTTATTATTTTACCCATACGTATACCAAGTATTTTTTTTTAAAAAAAAATACACTACTAAAAATCCCTGTCGCAACTCTAATTTATTGTATAACTAGTTTCCGCCCGCGTCTCCGCCCGCTTATATGTCGGTAATCGCGACAAATAGTAGCCTGTGTTATTCTGATGTATCAGCTATATTACTGTAAAGTTTCATCCAAATCCGTTGGGTTGGTTTGACGTGAAAGAATAACAAACATCCATCCATACAAACTTTCGCGTTTATAATATTATACAATCATTTCACGCAATTATAAACCTTACTGAGATAAAAAAGGATTCTTAAATTTCCTAAGTTTGGATGTTTAATGAATAAACTTGATATATTTGTATCCTGAAAATTGTATGGTCGTTTTTAACATGTATTGTAGGTCCCTAGTCTTCTTTCATAGAATTTATTTGTTATTGTGTATGTTTATGAATTAAATATTACAGGAAAATAAAAATAAACACTGGAGAATATTCATTCATGTAATTTACATTTACGTCATTGTACAACATTCTTTATCATAGTAAACTAGTAAACAATTCTTGATGGTTTACAATTTAAAAGCTATTTTATTCGAAGTCTAACCATAGTTGGTTTTCTCAAGTATAAACGATCTACAGGCAATTGATCTACATAAATGTATAGTTGACAAATGAACAAACAAAATAAATGCAAAATTTTATATGACCCAATATGGCAAATCAAATCATTGAATTACCTAAGTAATTCAACTATCAGAGTTTTATAAGTCCTCAATAAATATATGATTTCAATGCTACAGGCAGAATGTCAATTACAGGGAATAATTACTGAAAGCCTAGAGTTGACCCTAGGTGGAGTCATGTCCCAATGCCCTTAAGCCGGGTCTAACAGTTGTGATGTATCAGTTTTTGTACTTAAAAATGTGCCAATAAGCTACTATTTAAGAATAATATAAGATGTCTGGTGGGATATTGATAACTAAGATATAATAAATTAATATACTAAAACAAAACAAATGTTCATAAATATTACAACAAGCGTAAATAATTGTGTTACTAAATATGATTTAATACAAACAATCTCAGTTGCATTATTAACAATATGACATGTTCTTAATAAGGCCACTAACTTTATTTAATACTAAATTTTTATAGGCATATTATATATATACATATATTATACATATACATTACTGTACTACTACAAATCCTGGTCTGTTAAAACTATTTTAATTCTGCAAATTCGGTGAAAAGTAATTTTGACAGCAACATACTGTTCTCACCAAACAATTTGAAAGTTGTCAAAAGTATTGTCTTAATGCAAGTTAAATATCCTTTTTTCAATCAAGAGTTCTGTAACATATATGACATGTTAAGTGGTTTTTGATAACTTATGTCCCCATCGATATGACTAATTTTTTATTATACCCAGTTCTAGTAAGGACTTCTGACTTTTACTAGAACTAGTTGTAATAACAGTTGTCAGAAAGTGTGTAATCGATATTGACCACACTAATACAGGCAATCTTATTGTAGTTGCCTCAAGTTTATTTGTAATACTGTTAGTATTTGTAGAAAAAATTACTTGTTTAACTAGTAGGTACTGCTACATGCAAATAACTACAAAACGATAATGAATATATAAGATCTTACAAAGTAGCAAAACAATGGCTTCTTCAAATATAAAAATAGTGGACATATGTAAGTTACATTCTAACTTCTAACATTTAAGGTTAAGTTTTTAACAAAATAACTATAGACTATACAAAAAAATTAATCATACATTTTCAAATTAGATTCATCATTCTATTTTTCATAGAATAAGTGCAATTTGTACACCAAATAAAAATGCTTTAACAGTCACAGGTATTACCAATTAATTACAAAGTAATGTGTGATGTGTGTATACAAAAATTGGAATGCTCTCACATATATAGACTCCTTGATCTATAGCCGCCTAAGTCATCTAAAGCCAGCCATACACGCTTGGGAGTACCTGACAGGCGTACTTGCTCATTTACACCCATTGGGTAAAATTGAGCTGAGTAGAGGATATACCTGCACAGCTGTGCAATATAAATGCTCCGGTTTATCTGTAAAGTTGAACTGTACAAATATACCTGTCAGGTATACCCTCAAGTGTTTAGCTACCATAAACATAATGTTTACTGGTATAGCAAAACTTGATTGCAGCTACTGTCTGTGACCATCAAGTAATTTCTACACAACAAATGCATAATAGTCAACAAATACTATTGCTTATTAAATTTTAATGGCATTACCTTTTATTACCTTGCAATATAAATGATTCATTTGATAGATCACTTTCATTTACTGCTTCAACTGCACTTTTAACATTATCACATCACTAAGATTTTAAGCAAAATTAAAATCCAGCCTCGACACTCTTTCAACGTCACCATGCACAATTAAGAACCTGATATCATTCATATCATGCTTCAATTCAACACTTTCTAAGTGTGATGTGCCAACAAATACATCTATTATTTCTTCAGATCTCATTCTAAACTTAACTTCAAATGATTGTGGATCTGAAAAATATAAAACAATAAATACTAGAAATAAAGTTTTGGTTTAATAAAGAAATCTGGCCAGTGTAGTATAGTAGTGTGGTAACAGTAAGCAATGAAGAGAAGTAAATGAATTTATTCATTAGTGAAAGTGCATTGGGAATGAAACGTTCTTAACTGTACCTGAAAAATAATCCGAAGCTGCATTTTCCTCATTAACCGTCTCAGCATATCCATTCTGTATAACCTGTACTAATATTTTATTCGGATCATAAAAGTTTATGTCTAATTGACAGGCAACATTTGAATAATCTGGTGATTGAAATCCAGTGACTAAGCCAATTGTCAATCTGGAAAAATATATTGCAGTTATTTATGGTAAACCTTATCTGTGAGTGGCTTGTTGGAGTTAGTATAATTAGTAGTTACACAATAGATAGCAAGAGTGATTCACTTTAGAGCTTAATATTAAGAACAGGAAAATTTTATTTCTTGTTAAAGAGCCTATCTTATATGTAATTCTAACACTTTATTCATTAATTTATTGGCACTGGAAATAGTATCTGACTATAGATTATAAACTTTACTGCTTAACTGGATTGTGAATTGGTTAAAGCACCATAACAATGTCTAACTATAAATTAATAAAAATGTGTCAACAGTACAAACACAGATAACACATCTAGTAATCATTTATACCGAAAAATATTTGTTATTTTAACATAAGATATCGATAATAATGTTATTACTTACCGTTGTCGTTGTGCGAATGTAATTCCATATACGCCAATTGTATCATGAACACCCAATTTCTTCGGTAAAAGAAACATCTTTTCGTTTTTAAGCCGCGGTTTTGGCCAAGGGGGAACGCGGTTTGTGTTCCCGTTTAACTGGATATTGTATGAGTCTTCACCGCGCCTTCCGTCTCTGTGACCATTTAAATATATCAGACTACTACAAGTTAAACTTCACAACAGCACTACTAAATATTGCTCTAATAACTTGTTTGTTCTATTTCGTTGTCTACGTCGATGTGTCACATCGATACTACTTATACATTTTCCGTATAATGTTTGTGGTTATTTTTTTTCCTAACACTTTCTCTCGTTGTTTCATTCTTTATAAATAATTAAAAAACATTATTTTGTAAAATTAGCATTCACTTTGACGTAAACTGTTTGAAGTTTGATAATGTGACATGACCTATGGATTTCGATATTTCGTCATGACATTGACACTTCAACAAAAGTATGTCGGCAAAAAAAGTAACACGTTCTTTAAACAAATATACCGGAACTCGCGTGATTTCAAATTTTACGTATAAGAAAACAAGTTATTTCAAATACCTAATTAAGTCATACCCGACTAGACAATCCCAACACGCTTTTAACATCTTCAATTTATTTAGCTCACAGTTTTGTTACGAATCAGACGTTTACGAGATTCAATGTTTCATCGTGAATGCTAAAGGTAGATTGAGATTGAAGCTGTTTTAACATGACGTAATGATGAAAACAAACAGGCACCGACCTCGAAGTTAAAAGGTTTTACGTCATTTCACTAAGACGTAGGTTTGCTTCGATATTTCACTCTTTACTGCACTTGGTTTCGTATTGTTCCTCGTAAACTCATGGATTGAAATATTAACATGTAACAGTCTAATCAGATGCTACACCGAAACTGGACTAAAGAATTTTACGCGCGCGATGCCATTCGCATGAGAGGCTGTCATAGTTAGTTTATTTATTTTTGTTTATATCTAGATTAGTGATGATAATTAATGATAACAGCTCCATGAAAAAATAACACAAGAGTTTTAAAGATTTAAAGACCAATAAATCGACGAAAGAAATGTATGAGTTAGATTATAATTTCAATTAATTTGCAGCATTTTACAATACCTATGGATTTTAATACGTATAATGATAATAACTTACTCAGTTTTCTTGTCCAATAACATTTTATGAAGACATAGACACAAAAATGTTTTCCTTCGTTAAGTGTTTAGTAAATGGCGATAAATAACGTAATAATGCTCCGGACGTCTTTCATGAATGATGCATAAAATTTGATTGTACATTGTAGTAAATTGCACGATTTATCAGTTATTAGCAAACGACTGATAGGATATAGTTATTTTTAAAGATTACAGAGTTGATAAACCAATTCTTATTTTGTCAATGTTTATATTGTCATTGTATGAGTAATTTGTATATTTAAAAATGGCTGTATGTATATGTTAGAGGAAAGAGTTGTCTTCTAATAGAATATACTCTGCTAGGAAATGGCTTGACATACCATAGTGTCTCTACTCTGCCAAACGGAAAACCTGAGTAGTATCCAAGAGTGGTCACTATACTCATTGCGAATGCAGACAATGCAACACACACTATTGCGGCCTATTGGGATCCTTCTACATCATTGGCCCTCCGGTCTCGCTTTCAACAATTAAACAAAACACGAATGCTATTATATTAGGCCGGTATTCTTAAGACCGTAACGTATCGGTCGAGCTAAGGTTAAGGTGACAAAACTAGCCATGCAGGTTGAGGAGACGTAAGTAAGCTCCATAGAACTAACCTCGCTTTCGCCGCGAATGTTAAGGTAATGGTAATTAGAGACTTATTAGTAGTCGCAATTAAGCATATCTCCTCCAGTCATGTTAATGAATAACGAACCATTCCTCGTACAGTGAGATATTTTTAACTTGCAAAGTTTATCTATGGTCATTATCATTTTATGTTATATCTAGCCATTGAAATAAATAATAAATAAATAAATATTTCGGACATTTAATACTAAGTGCTAAGGGTACTAGACAACTGTATAAATATACTTTTTTTTTGTAAATACATACATATTATATTTTACATAGAAAGCACCCAAACTCGGAAACAAATATTTGCAAATCATACAAACATTTGATCCCACCCGTGTCGTAACAAATCGAACCCGAACTATTATTATTGATTCGTTTTTTTTGTATATCTTTTCGCGTCTTAGTTAACTACTGACAGAATCAGCCAGTCAAAATACAGGTCAATGTAATTTCTTTTATCTGCAATTAAATACTGTTTCTGAGGGACAGAAAGATAAATAAGTAACAATAATTTGACGTGGTCGAGTAGAATTTTTATTCCCAATGCTTTAATATTAATATATATCGTTAACACACAACAGCTATGTACGGATCTCTTTAAATTTCTATTAATGAAAACCGCATTAAAATCAATTGGGTACTTTGGAAAATCTAATCGCACAATATCCAACAGCGACTTACTTTATTCATTAGGTAAAAATATTTTATGTATAATTTTTGAATATTTTTCACAAATATTTTATCCAATAAACGTCACCATAATCTTCATCTATTAAGAAAGAAGTTGGCTTAGCAACTTTGATAAAACTTATATTCAAGTTCAAAATAAAAGTCGTTAAAACAAAATAAAAAGCAGCAAGTGTCTCAGCAGCGTCGTATAAAAATAATAAGTAACATAAGACATTATTTAATTTTTTTTTCAAATCACTATATGGCTCAAATTGAAAAAATACGGTTATTGGGAAGTGATGAGAAAATTGACCCACTTTTGCTCACTGAAAAGACTTTAAATGGACCAAAGTATTTAAAAATAGCCGCTAAACCGTCAAGAGTGAGCCGCCCTAACGTCGACCGCGAACCAGCATCACACTATCCATCCATCCATGAACACCTTCAATATCGCAAAATAACGGCGCGATGGGTTCTTAAGCTGTTCAACTTCGAGCAAAAATAAACCGCGCGTCTCACGCTCGACACAATATCGGAATCGGGGTGGGCGGTACTCCACCTCTGCTACAGTCCGGATATGTCACCCTGCGACTGCCACATGTTTGGACCATCCAGAAAGTTCAACTTTCTAATGGGCTTACCGTCTACGCTGAATTGTGAAATATGTGGTATGGTAAAGGGTGTAGACATGTGTTGATGGAACGTGCTCGACACCAACAACTTAAGAGATCACTTGTTTAGTGATAAGTTGATGGATGTTGTAAGATGTAACAGCATCCTGGCCAATCATTTGACAGATGCAGCTAAGGCCTTTTATGATTTGTATGCTGAATATTAAGGACTAATGTAAAATTATGATGGAGCGACATTGTCAAAATTGTGGCTAAGCTCCGTAAATAGATTTAAATAAAAAAATAGGTTATATAATTTAATTCTCACGTATGTAACACGAGGTGAGCTATTCGGAAGGAAGCTTTTGGTTTCTCGTGAGAGTAGGGCGAGTCATGCTTCGTCGCATATGGACCGGTCTCGTCCGGTGACTGAGACCTCACAGAAAACCGGTTTTAAGCAGTTCTTACACCGCGTGAGTGACGTTACCGGAACCGAAACCCTGGCCTTGGTTTTGTGGCGAAGGACAAAAAGGGCGGCAATTGTGACTCTTGAGTTGCTAGTGTCCACATGCGAGATATAAAATATTTCCATGTAGTATGGTAGGCCAAAACCTCCTTGCTGAGAAGAGGCCTATGTTTAGCAGTGGACTGTCAAAGCCTGTTGACGATGTTAATGTGTCATTGGCCACGATACTCACATCTTTTTTTTACCAAGAGTTAGACAGAAACCTTTTTAACACCCTCATTTTGCTGTTTAATAGGTATAATATGTCGGCTTTACCTTAAATTGATAACTGTTCATTGAACAGGCAAAAATTAATAATGGCTATGAGGTTACGTTTCGGACACATCCCACCCAGAAAAGTCACCTTTCTAATGGGCTTAACGTCTACGCCATATTTAGAAATTTGTGATGTGGTAGAGGACGTAGAAAACGTGTTGAAGGAATGTGCTCAAAACCAACATATTAGAGATTGTTTGCTTAGTGATAAGTTGATGGATTTTGGAAGATGTAACATCATTATGGCCAGTCCTATGACAGATACAGCTAAGGTCTTTTATGATTTGTATACTAAATATTAATGGCTGATGTAACATAAAAAAGTCTTTATGATAGGGCGACATAGTTATAATGCTGGCTAAGCTCCGTAAATAAAGATTTAAATAATAAAATAAGGTATTCGAGGTTATTCTAGAGGGAGCTACTGGTTTCTCCCGAGGCTTGAGGTCGGGGTAGTTTTGAAGAAAGCAGCTTGAGATCCAAAGGGATTTTCCGCCTCGTCACAAAAGAAAACTTATCCAGACTAATCTCTTCAGAAGATGTGCAACTCATACTATTTTGTTTATAGAAATATTTCTAATGGGGTTTCAGTAGCTGAAAATAACATTTCATTAAAATGTAAGCAACTATTTACTCACAAAATGATGCTATGTAAACAGACGTGTGCTTTATTTAAACAAATCCTATTTTGAAAATAACGTTATGCTGAATTCATTAGTCAGCTACCAGTTTTAATTTAAGCTTAAAATAGAAACACATTCTATTCTTAAATTAATACATTTTAAATAAATGTCTAGTTTCTGTAGGGTAAATTTAGACATGTCCAGTTCACACATTTGACCAACTTGACGATTTAGTCGGTTTAAAAAAGGCCAATGGCTAGGTTTCTGAAAAAATTATAATTTCGCTTTCGCTTCGCTTATAGCTGATTTTCGTTTGTTAATTATCTGAAAGACTATAAAATGAAGAGGCGAATTAATTCGTTCCAAAAATATCTTTGTACCAATAATTTTATAATATTTTTAATTTATACATTAAAGTCGGTAAACATTAACAATTGACGTAATCTAAACCAATTTATAATTTTGATTTATCGCAGCATTCCGTGTCTATAGCAATTGATTTAATGTAATGCATGCACTCTATTAATAAGTTGAGATTAATGTGTACTCTTGCTTAAAATATATTTGGCTTGAACCAACATTGTTTCATATTAGTCCAAAGTTCATATACAAGACAGATCATTGTTCTATTTTGCATGTGTACATAAATAACGAGTTAATAGCTACAAATGCGCTTATTATCAAATTGTTTATTTGATTCTATTTTTAAAATACCCCTACGGCATAATCTGAATACTATAAATAGCATGTTGAGTTTAGCCAACCTTGAGACTTTAATCCACTTTAGTTTATTTGGGATTTCCTTGATTTCGCGAAATATGTGGTGGGAAAATATAGATTAAGAAGTCACAGGTTTCATTTTCAGTATATATTAACAGAATGAATTCAATGATCTGCCACTAACACAAGGAATGCACACGAAGACGAAATACACAATACGCATGTAACATGTTTAATCACTTGTATAATTTGGTATAACATAATAACTAATAATAATAACAAAAATAACAAAACTAAAGTAACATTTACAAATAAATGGGAACAAATTCCTTAACACAATAGATGGCTTTTTTTAAATTAAAACAAGAAACTTAGCAGATTAAAAAATAAATAAATGATGAATATCAAACTACTTACAAGTAGCGAGCTCTCTGTTTAAAATTATTTTTTTTAAATAATACGACTACTATGAAAGAATGTACGCAAATACCCACAAATAAATACCTTTAATACGAATTAAAACAAATTATAATATTTGACGAAAAGTTTCGTTCCAAATATCTAGAATATATATATATTTTAGTAACAAGAACATAAAATAATTACATCTTATAATTTAGGAATAACAAAATTTAAATTTAATTAATTCATTAAAATTTTGTGATAATTTAGTGAATCTATACGAAAATCTAATTATTTTTTCAACAACAATATCAGTCTCGTCAATGTTTCGTTGTTATTTGCTATCAATGCAGCTGTATTGATAGGAATACTGCCGACGGATGGCGGTGGGTTTTAACTCGACACTCAGTTACTTCTCGTCGTAAGATATCTGAGTTGTTAAATGGTAATACAGTTACTCAGATTTAAGGATACTGAATATCACTACCCGAAGTCATCCCGCGCTGATCAACAACACTGCAAAGAGAAGATAAACTTGTCACAACCGTATAGTATACAGTTTGTGTCAAGTCCGTCAACCCGTCTGACCAGCTTGGCAGCATAGCATAATGCGCTAACCCCTCCTTTCGAAGGCGCAGCGCTAGACTATGATGATAAATACAGCTGCTATCTTTGCTAGTCTTTTCAGTTGTACATAATTTTTTTCCTTACTTTGATGTCGTAATCCAGTGATTTTAACCAAAATTAAAATCAAGTCTTAAAACTTTGTTTACGTCACCAAGTACTGTTAAGAATTTAATTTCTTTTAGATCGTGCTGCAATTCAACACTTTGTACTTTTTGTAAATCCTCATATGGGCCTACATATATGTCCAGTATTTCTTCTGATCTCACTTTAAACATTACTTGGAAAGATAATGGATCTGCAACAAAAATAATTGTGTTTACTCTCTACTCTTAGAGACACAAGAATTACCATGTATCTGTGAAAAGTAATGTCCTTGTCACCACCCTTATTAATGCCATGGGTGTTGTAAGAGATGACGGACAACATCACTGCGAAGAGAAGGAAAACTTGTGTCAATCACTAAAATTGAGTGTTTTGATGTCAATCGACGACATGTCAAGAATTGGCTAAATTTAGATATGTAACACTACAAATAGTCGCTATTGTAAGGGTACACATCAAAATGGCATTATGGAAATAGTTTCACTAAAATTAGAGAATAGAAGAAAATTTTAGTTTAGTTATGAAACACTAAAATTAGCACAGTTACATAGACAAATCAGATGATATTTTTTACCGTCACTCCTTTGAAAAGAAATTGTAGGAGCTTTCTCATCATTCACAGGTTTAGCCTGTCCATTCTTCACAACTTGTACTACTATTTTAACTGGATCTATAAAATGTATGTCCAATTGACAGGCGATGTTAAAACGATCTGCTGACTCCGATCCAGTTATTAAATTCATCGACAATCTGAAACAAAATGTGTTTAATTACACTTATAAGGGAAAAGTTCAATTGGTCTTGTGACGTGTTATTACAAAAACTAGTATTTAATGGGTGTGTGCATTTGTTAAGAGCTGCTGTTATTAGCTTTGCCTCTAACGGTAGCAACCAGTTTTGTGTAGCGATATCCACATGCAAGCAAAACATACGTTAGTGTCTCCTACACAATTATGTCATGGACTGCAAAATACTAACAAACTACTATTTCTGTATCGCGCAATGAAAGTTCTCACGCTTATAGTATGACACTTCAACTTCCCTACACTAACCCGGTTACTTATGGTGATTGGAACATCTTCTTTATGTTGTGAGGAGAGGGTTTTTTGTCCATTTAGCTGAATAATAATGAAAAACTGAAAAAAAAAGTTATATAACGCGGTTATTCGCATTCCGTAAATCATAGATTTGCATTGCAACTACGTTAATTGTGAACAATAAGTATAACTAATTTCTTAGATAAACAATATTTGACATAACTAGAAACATAGAAATGAAGAAAAAAAACATTAAGAAGATTAAAACTGAATGTAGTAGATCTTATTATATGTTTAAAAAAATAGGTATAATCTGATAGTCTAGGATTTCCATGCCTTCAAAAAGTTTCTAATATTGTAACGAATGACAGTTCAGAAGTATCCGAAACTTTGTGGGCTTACACAAAAGGTTTAACGACCGTAGAAGAAGTTGTTTGTGCACCCTACTATTGGTACCCTTATTAATGTCACTAAATTATCCGTATAAAGGTTGTCTGTAAGAGATCGCCATGAGCGATAAGACCGCCAATTGTCACATTTGTATGTTGTAATTCTTTTTTTTTTTTTTTTTTTTTTTCCATGTGTTAAGTGTGTACAATAAAGATAAATAAATAAGAAGTCTGTGAGATGTCTTAAAATTATGTGTCTGTGAGATGGCAAGCTATCAAAGAGAATGATCAATGAGGATGTTAATGTACACACAATTTGGTACATAGATATATACAGATATATAATATATGAATATATTACAACTACGTTTCAAATTTGAATACATTCAAAAGAAACTAACAATGAATTTGGATTAAGAACTGCAGACTATCATTGTGTACTTTATCACTGCATAGATGTCGATACCAGCTGTTATAATAAAGTAACGTTACATTATTTTAATGTTTCTTTTAAGACGTCTTTGTGTTCCATATCATTTAAATATTAAAGATTAAAACTATTATATTCCTCACCGTTCCCGTTGGTCGAATGTCGTGCCTGTTATCAGAACTGTATCATTTGCACTCAACTGCTTCGGTAAAATAAACATGTTTTCGTTCTTGTTTTGAGGCTGTGGCCAAGGAGGCGCCTGGTTTGTGTTCGAGGTTAGATGAATACTGTAAGCTTCTTCGACGCCCCTTCCCCTGTTCATTGTGTTTATAATTAGTTAGCCAATTTGTAATAGAAACGGATTCAATTAAATAGTCACGATTATCATGTGCACAACATCCGTGTGTAAATCTTCTATGCATATAAATTTACTGGCGCTGACTAATTCATCAACGCGGTCCCTTAAACGTTGCGGTTGCAAACATGAAATTTTGGCACTTGATACCTTTATGTGTAGGTTGAGTATTTTTAAATATTTCACCCAGAATTGAAATAAGGGATGAGCGAATGTACAGAAATTAGCCAATTTCGAAGTCAATCATGATCGATTACTGCCTCTTACAAGGACTTAGAGAATTTAAATAAAATGCAAAAAAAAATAGGGTAATTATTTCAAAATATAGTGTTGTGAGCGTAACTCGATCATATTTCTTTAATTTTTTAGACGTTATAAGTATTTTTGTATCTTAATTTAACTTAAATAAAAGAGATATGTAGGCAACAGGTGCGATGCGCGTGAACAGCAGTCAATCATCTAAATCTTCAATCAACATTCATAAGGTTTCAATAAATTATCATACGTTATGGTGATTTCAGTTATCAACGTCTTGTAGCTGTATTAGAGAGAACTGAATGCCACGGTTGACAACATACAGTCAACTAACGTTTTCTAAAGTTAAACGCCAATAATAGAAACGGTATTGATGATATACTCAGTTACCAAAATGTCTTTAAATAAAAACCATCTTAATTAATTCTAAATTTCTAAGAATATTTTGTAAACATGGCGATCTATTTACTCTACCTATCTGTAGAGAAATCGAATGTTTCGGTCTCGAGCGCCAGAGAGTTTATCACATTCGGTAAAATTCTTTATCACGTTATTTTAATATAAAAAAAAACAATTAATTCATACCCGAATATACAATCCCAACATGATTGCGCCATCTCCAATTCGGTTTAGCCTAATCTTAAGGACACGTCAAATCTTTACGAGTTTTCGTTTCGTTAATGGTATAAGTAGGCAGATTTGTGTTAGTAGCGGTTTTGTGGTGACGTAATGACGAAAAGAAGCAGGCATCGACCTCGATGTTAATGGTTCAACGTATTTTCACTAACACTTTTGTTAGAATCAATATTTGATACTTGTCTGCACTTGTACACTTTTCTTTTTACACGTGTAGCGGCCGGATCAGATGGTACATGACTGTCGAAAGAATTCTACTCATTAGTAGCTGTACCTTCTGTGTTGTGTTTAAGTATTAAATATTAACGAGTGTTGCCCGACGATAATGATAATGGCTTAATGAGCAACGAGATAATAGGGATTGTTAAGATTGTTCGTGACGAAAAAATATATATGTTATATTATGGTTTATTCAAACGAGGTAATTCGTTGGTCTATGATCTCATGCTTTACAATATTTACATACCTGTGTAGGTACGTACAGTAACGTGTCGAATACCGGTTATTTGGTATGACAATGAGTTATATGTTTTTCTGTGTTATAATTTTTATTCCACTCAAATGGTAATCAGGCATTGAAGTTGAATAATGGAAAAGTTGTGTAAAGAGTTTTGCTGTGATTAAAGCTACGAGAGAATGAGAAATAAAATAGATCGATAGATGGTGAGATAACCCTTCATAGTACCTACACAATCGTTACCGTTAATCTATACAAATAAATAAAATTGAAATCGTAAGTTTGTAATTTCATATTAAATTTTGAAGTGGGTAAGGAACATACAGCAAAAATTTTTTTTTCATATTTTTGTGTCTGTTTTTTCCGTACCGACTTTGACGAGACTTTAAATATTATGAGGAGTATTTTAAACCACTTTTGGTTTTGAAAAAGTATGGTCACGCTAAACCAAAATTAAATTCAATGAAACAGTGACTCAATCGCCATGTTGCATTGTCTGTATTCGCAATGAGTACGATGACCACCTCCTTGGATTCTTCTCAAGCTTTCTATCAGGCAGAGTAAAGTGACTTGAAAAGACAGCAGTAGCCAGTGTATTTATAAGTTATGATTTCCATTTTTCATTATTTCATTCAAAACAGTCTTGCTTGTAGATTTAGGTCACTTTTCAGGTGTACGTTCTAAAAAGTCTGTTGTAGAATACTTACTCTTTTATATTTGTTGCAATGCGACATATAATGAGGGCGTCGCGTTTTTCTTTTTAAAATTTCTATTGCAGTGCATGTATGAACGTTCAGGACCAGCGCTAATTTAATAACTGCAGAGCAATAAATTTATAATAGAAGCCGGTCGTCTGGGTCAAGTGATGTCACATACTGGAGCGCCTCGTTACACGATCCTGTCCGAAAAATATATATTTTTTTTAATACAGTATTTGACAATACACTTCTTCATAGTACACTGGCTGTCAATTAGAATGGGCATGATAACTCTTCTATAAAAAAATCTAAATTAATCTGCCTGGAAAGTTCTATTTTTGAGAAGATTCAAAAATTAGAAAGTTAGTGCAAAATAACTGATCAATAATAACTCCCATGACTAAATTATCAAGACTGTTGCCATAGCCAGAACATCTGACACGTTAATTCGGAAGTTTTCTTAGAAGAGTTATTACTTCTGATTGCAAAAGGCGATCTAATTTGAACACTGTAATGTGCTCTTGACTATAGTCAAGAACAGCTGCACTTAATGGGTATTTATAACTGACCCCAAAAAAAGGAGGAGGGTGAACCGATATTGACAATTCTTTTTTTGTGCTTTCCGTGTGGTCCCATTTCAATTTGGTCCAGTTCTTAAAGTCGGTTTTTTGTTTGTTAATGTTTTTCAAAGTCTTTTGCTAAAATCGACAAAAAATACCTAATTGAAATTAAAGTTTCAGTGACCTATTTAAGTTGATCTAAAGTAATAGGCATTTTGAATAATACTCCAAACACCTATAACAATTATTACTCCTATATTAGCGTATGTTGGTCACGTGCGTCAGCTACGCGCGAAATAGGCAATTCACATTTCGAAGTACTGTTGCTAGTCACGTCTTGTAAAATTCCTTGCACATTTTTGAGAACCACAATAAGAAAAGTATTATTGTAACTCCGTTGACGTAAAAGTGACACCAGAAGACTTTCTTTAATACGTTTATCACTACTACCAATTGGCTCGTACCCACTTACATAATAACTACTTACATGCATTTCTACCAATATTATAAATCCACGCGGGAATCTCGTAAAGTACTGATTCGAATGGAATGAAATGTCTTTAAGTGTTCGATACCCCATTCAATGATCAACTCTATCTATAGTAGATCAGCCTATCACCAAATAAGGCGAGGCAATGAGCGTCGAAAGTGTTGCAAAAATATTCAAATGGGGGTTAGCTAGTAATGGGGGTTAGTAGTCTTTTCGTCTGGAGGTCAGATTAAAGTGCAATTATGCACGTCTGAAGGTCATTTCAAGGGGGCCCCACCCCGCTAGACTCTGATGCAGTTGTTATTTAATCGCTAATAAAACAATGATATTGCAATGTCCAATAAGTATTCATATAAGTCATCAGATTGTAAATTAATTAGTGTGAATATACAACTAATGTACATATATGTATTTTCTGTGTACAAAATAGTACTGTGTATTTAGTACAATGAGAAAAGTAATGGTGTAAGTAACTTTTCTGTATTTTTCCTAACGAGCAAGTAAGTGCTTTATTTGGGCTTCTAATACTACATTAGTTTGTTTCGATCTGAATTTCCGTTGTTTAGTTTTTGCTATTGTAAAACAATTTAATATTTATATTTGAGCTCTACTATATTATAACATGATTCGTATGTATTCCTGTGCCTATAAGCAAAAACTGAACAACAGAAATAAAAAAGCCAATGTGGGGACTATGAATTAAACTGGGGACACTAACGTCATCTTGATGAATTGACATAAACTAAAATTTATACGCTCATTCACCGTCTGTCATGTATCCCCAAGGAATAAACAGAGATATATTGAAACATTCTAGTGACTGATATTTAGCTCCACCCACATGTTGAGGGTCAGCGCTGACGGCTGTAGTGACGGTGAAGAGGCTTAATTAGTAACGATTTATTTCAACTTAAAGTTCTCAAGAATAAAACTGTATTTGATGCAACGAAATGAAATAACAGCGAAGGACGGTTGGTTTTAATACGTAATAATAATAATAAATATTTCGGACATCTTATATACAACGCAATCTAGTCCCAAGCTAAGCAGAGCCTGTGCTATAAGTACTAAGACAAGTGATATATATATATTTTTTTTTTGAATACATACATTTTGTACTATATCCAGAAAACGCACAAACTCCGAACATATATATTAATATCTGCAGAACATACAAGCATTTGATCCGATCCGGAAATCGAACCTGAGACCTCTACTCACTAAGTGTTTTACTGCCACTCCGTCAGTCGGCATTGACCCTAAGGAACATACTTATTGCAATCGATATATAATAAATATCCAGACACAGAACAAATATGTCATGCGTGTGTTTTGAACTCTCGAACTCTGGCTAAGCACCTCAGCATCGCTTTCAGATAAACGGCCGTGAGCATATTATTTTTTTCGTATACCAATCGGACAGGTCCGTAAAAACAATAAAAGGAGCTATAAACATAAAAAAGCAGACCAAGCACCTGTTATTGTGAGATTCTGTTCCAACCAGGAACTATCCCATTTTGTTACAGTTTTTCTGAGATATTATTAACGGGATTTTTGTGATTTTAAAATGATATCAAATGAATTTAATATAAAAAATAATAATTAATTTGTCTGGTAGAAATCCTTTTAATGTTGACGTTTACCGATATTCAAATTTGGAACGAGTGCTGCATTCGTAGTATTAATCATCTTGTCGTTAGCAGAATCGACAACATTAGCCTTATCACGCCTCAACCGTTTTAATGATCTGATCGTTATACTCTTTCTAATGTCTTCTATAACTTAACTTAATTCAAAATGCATTATCTAAAATTGTCTTCATTTAATGTATACAACAAGAGAGTTCAAAATCACTACAAAATTGCGAATGCAGACAAAGCAGCATGGTGACCCCACAATATGGCGGCCTATGCTTCCGCATCATCTCTCTAAGAGATAAAAGACTAATTGGTAGTTTCACCACTTGTTGTTAAAGTCCCGAATTTCAATTTCCATATCCCGGTTAGAGATAAATATGACAGATAAAGCTTTATATGTCCAGCAACCTTTATCAGTTAAATAGTGTAATATCACTATCGAAAACTGGCCCTTAAAACTGGTGCATTGCGATTTGAGAGCTATGCTACAGATTAAAATAGTGAACCATTACAAAAGCAAATAAAATACACATAGAAAAAATAACATTTTAAATTAGGTAACTTCCTCTGATTGATTGATTCATCAACGCTGAGTCTAAACCGCCGTGTGGCTGCAAACTTGGAATTTTTGGAAATATGTTTTTAGAAGGGATTAAATAAAGAATAAATCGATGCATGGAAGTTCATCGTTTTCTGTTAGGATTAAGGAATAATAACTTAAATAGTATACCTATAGATGATACTGATGTTATTGCTTCCGGAAGTCAGTGGTTCTGAGGAAAAACATGAAATTTTAGGTCTTGTTTTTTACCTCATTATCTGCGTTATACTACAGGTTTCGTGGAGAAATAGTTATGTGGCTTTACAATGTGGTTTTGCGGTAAATAATCCTAATTGCTGGTGACAGTCACTTTGTTTCTTTGTAAACTAATCAAGTGATTACTGTGGAATGCACACGCGTTGTAAGTGTGTAGATGACAGCATATGTGTACCACACATATGCTGTCTTTCATCCTTAAAAAAATGTTCTCGAGGTAGGTAGATCTCTACCTCGGAAAAAGTTAAAATTCCTTCTTACAAGACATTTTTTCAAACTAGTCTGTGGTCGATTTTAGGTCAACTGCGATACGGCTAAAGTTTGTTTAGTTTCGCTGAGCGACTACCATCAGGCCTCGCCAACACAAGTACCTACTAGACGACAGCGGTTCTGTAGGAAGATTTTTGTCGGAATTTTAAGGCCTTCACCCGTAATGATTGTCAACCAGGAATAACAGATAAACAAGACTCGGTAGAGTCTCAATATTTTAAGAACGATCACTCATCGAAAGACTCACCTGGCTAGGATTGCTTAACTCTGCAATGTGCTTAACCCTTCGGAGAAAGTTAAAATTTTATTGCCAAAATAGTATGACTTACTCTTTGATAAATGGTGGTCTGCGTTGAGTGCAATTAATCTTTCCAGATTTCGATCTAACAAAAAAACCATAACTCTAAATAAAGTAATACAAATATAAAGAGAAATTTTAGATGTATTTTTTCACAGGTAACCGTTTATTACCATTGAAATACGTAATGCAATCTCCACTTATCATCATACTCAGACCGCACGTGCGTTTTGTGCAAACAATGTATACTTAACCTTCACATAGTTTGCGTTCATACCACAACAGCTGATTGGAGTTAAGAATTCTTATTACAAATTATCAGTATCGTCAGCAATTGAAAACTGAAAAAATATTCTCTTATAAAATATAAATCCTCAGGAAAATGCTCAGATTAATGTAATTATAGATTGAGTGATCTTACCATCTAGTTATTGTTGGCCCAGCCAGTTATCTCTTAAGCTAATAATATTGACAGATGGATGTGTATTATTAGTCGATTTTGAAAGGCATTTGGACGATATACTACTATCATGATATACGTACACCGTATGCGGCAAGCCACCTGAATATTCACAAAGAGCCCCTGGCTCTTTGGAGGGCGGTTAACACTAGGTGTTTATTGACTTGTCTAACTTGAGTCAACATTTACGTTATATTTACAAATTTCGAACAAATCAATAGACAAAAACTCTCTTATTACCCGACTGCTAAAGGTACCCTAGAGCCTAAGCGTTTGTTGTATTTTTATATGAGTGGTGTCAATAAATTCGTCTTAATCGTGAGAGTGACACCAGGTACTTTAAAAAAAAATTACTGAACTTAAAAAAGATGGCAAATATTGACGCAATCGAGTTTTTTTAAAATAATTCTACTTGTATAACCTACTAGTTGTACCCAGGGTTCGCGGTGGCACATGTTTACTGCAATGACCTTCTAAGCGAAAAATAGGCAAAAGTAATGTTAGAGCTAGTTTTAAGTTCCATCGGTGCAATTGTTCGGACCGAGCCCTGCCGCTCTTTCCGCCATCGTCCTAGGCGACAGAAGCCATTATATAGTGTTGCCAGTCCACACTGTGCGCTGTTTCAGAAACTTTCTACCTCGCACCACAAAACTGTGAAATAAACTGCCGCCTGCGGTATTTTCGGACCAATAGGACCTTCAAACTTTCAAGTGCAAGAGCATACTCCTACTTAAAAGGTTAGCAACGCACTTGTGACGCATTTGGTGTGCCCTTGGGCGGCAGTAATCGCTTACCATCAGTTGTTACGTCAGCTCCTTCGCCCCCTACTCAATAAAAAAAAAGATCTATTATTTTCAATAGCCTTTAACAGTCCATTGCTGAATAGGCCTGTCCTTAGAAAGGAGTTTTATTATTTAAAAGATTTAAATTAAACAACACATTTTATAAAATATTTAAAATATTCTTCATTCATATTAAACCTAATCGGAACCAGCCGTTTAAATAAATTATACATTATAACTATAACAGTCTTGTACAATGAGATAATTAAAAATATTTAAGTACTAGCATTCAGTGAATAACAATTATGTTACACGATAATTACCATTACAATATACATTAAAATTGGAACAAATTCACCAGGAACATTTACATTTAGGCAGTGATTGCTTAATGATATGTCAATTATATAATTGACATGCCATTAGTATCAATTTAAAAATATAACGACTACCATTAAATTGTACTTATTATTAATGAATTCCCATTGAATTTGAATAACAAAATCTGTCTGTCCGTGCAACTCCCTTCTGTATATCAATAAATTTGATGTGTTTATGGTTGGGTATATCACAATGTAGTGCGCCGCTTTGTCCGAGGTTGTTTATTTGTAATGTGAAGAAAATAATTTCTTGCGATCGCGCTCTTATCCTTAGCTCGAATAATTCTGAAAGATTGAAAAAGTTGAAAAATTAGTACTTGTTCACACTTGACGGCAAACAAAGACCTTCACGATTCACATCTTATCAGAATAAGGTTTTGTATATTGATTCTTGCCAATAAACAGAGTTCATAAAACATACTTTTCCCTGTAAGTTCTGTTATTATAAAGACTATACTTTAACTCTAACAGGTATTCATATTGGTTATAATACTTTATTATCACCAATAACTGATTTTATTTAGTAGGTCACTGAGTGATCTAAAAGTTTTCTTATATACTTTTGTAGGTACTTTTTATGATTTTTTTTTATTAAATATTGCAATCGCTTATGGAAAATTGAAATCGATTTGTCCTATTATCTATTTTTTTCATATAAGGTAACTAAACAGTCCAAAGCTTACCCTATATAATCAACAAATATATATTTAACTCTACAAATTACATTAAAACACTACTCTCTGTCACTAGGCTTCATCTGCATTAACAAAAAATGCTCAAATGCTGTTGATACAATATTGTCATCTCAATATTTATTTTTATTAAATATAAAAAAACTTACTTGCTCTCTGTCCTTTAAGAACATATTCTTCCCGCTCCAAAAGCTCATTCTTCGATGTACTAATTAATTCACTTTCAAAATCAAACATGATCTTGCAGTCTTCCTCGTTTTCATTGTTACCACGGAGTACAACCTTAAACCTGTTTCACAAAACTATTTTAGTTAACGTTCAAATTTTCACATTATACTTATTCACAACACAGGAGTTTCAACTTACAAATTATCATTTGTATCTAGTGTCCCGTTTATTGAGATCGTAAATCCCGATTTCAAAGGTGTGGGAAGATTGAATACGCCACCAAGACTTTCTAGTTCATCGCTGCTTATTCTGATGAATCAAAAATATAATCACATTAATAAATTACATCAAAAACGCAATGTAAAACAACAACTTGAAGCAGTAGATTTTAAATTACTACGTACCCATTTCTTGTTTCTATACTGTTGTCAATCATTGGACGTGCCATTCCGTTATTATGGGTTATCGTAAACACAAATAACACTGCTTGTAATTCAAAAACCTTCATGTTTAAACTAAATCACAACAAATCGTATCACAAATTTTCACTGTTTATGTTATAATAGTCGGACGACGACTAAGGTAACACTTTGCTGCACGGTTAATTAATAAGCCATTAATTTATTGGCGATCCCTTGAAAGGACTATATCGATATTGCAGTCAGCAGACACTAATAACTAATGAGGATGAACCTTATAATATATAACAACAGAATTAATGAATCATTTCGTAACTACGTCAGAACATCATTTGTTCTAATATGGTTATATTTCCTAATAATTATACCTGCCGTTTAATTTATCTCTTTAAAGTATTTTTTAATAATGATATTCATTCATTTACTCCTATCAAACTATTAGATGATTTTATTTTGAGAAAGGAATAATTTTGAATTCATGATGTATTAATTCAAAACAATTCCTAATGATAATTTGTAATTATGTTTTACGGTGATTAGAAATAATCATTATCATCATCAATCAGTACCTGGATGGGTGACCGCTGATGGCATGTTACCATGAGCGTCACCGTGGTTCGGAGGTCACGTTAAGCAGTCGTTCCCGGTTGTTATCATACGATAACAGTCGTGAAGCTTAGTTGGAGGCCTTTGGGCGGCTTAAAAACATCCAACGGCAAGATTTACGTAGCCACGACGTAGTTTTGCCAGTCCCCAATCCTTAATTGGCTAGCGTAGGGACGTATGGCCTTAACCCTCTCTTGAGAGGAGACCCGAGCCCAACAGTGGGGCATTATGGGTTGTTGATGATTGATAAATGATGTAACATAATTGTCTCATCGGCAACAGATCCAAAAAGGTTTTATTGGAAGCGCGAACAAGTAAAAAGTTAAAATGTTTTTTAAAAGATTGTATTTTTCTTTATATTTTAACTTCAATACATAATATTTGACCAATTAAAGTTATTTCTTTGTTTTGGTGTACTTTAAGTATGAGACAGACACCACAAAATAATTGCTCACTAACGATACTCCTGGGAGTGTTTGATAACTAGGTCTACGTCACGGTGTATGACAAAGCAAAGTATGTAATACTAAAAATAAGTAAGTTAAGACTAGTGACAAAACCACGTGCTAGGCTCGCTCGTTTAACGATAGAACATCTGCAGGCTCTACCAGTACAGTACAGTACTCTACCGTCGGCTAATCCAAGATTGATCAAGGGAACCGACGCACTTGAATCTTTTCGTTGATATTCATGATATAATTCCGTTCTTTCCACTGTTAAAGTTGAGGAGAAACACGCTTACAAATACGTGCGCTGATGCAAAAATCTGTTGCAGCACCGCTCTTTATATCTTTTCAATTTGTTTCAAATACTTTACTCTTGATCATTCCACTTACTTTTATATTATTGGCTACTTTTATAAAGAAGGCTGTAACATTGATATTTTTTCAGGCGAGTCCAATGTGTACACACTGGGGACAATCGGTAACCACAGGGTGGTTACCACCAAATTACCATCCGTCGGCCGGACTCGTGAAGCCATGACTGCGGCTGGTAACACTACTACACGACTACTGGGCATTTTCCAGAAGGTAACTTTAGCTTCATAGTTACTTAATAAAAATAATTAGGTCATAAATAAATGATATGTAAGTAAGATATCTTTGGTCTTTTCATTCTGTTCAAATTTATTGTAGTTGTAGGTACTTGCTGTAACCACTCTAACTCAACATTAACTATACTTGCAAATATTTTGGTTCCACCTTTTGACTTCTTTTGTGCGAATTTTTTTTATTTATTTATTTATTATTATACATCATGCACTTAACGTACATTGGCGGACTTAATGCCTAAGGCATTCTCTACCAGTCAACCTTTAGGTGATGCAGAGAAAATAGGAAGTAGGTGCAATTAGGTTTATTTGTAAAGTTTTAAATACACATACATATATAAACTTACCATAAACTACCCATAATACATAGACGCATATACAAACTCTTACTAAAATAAAAATAAAAACATACATACACAAATAAATACCATAACTAGAATGAGATGTCATTTATGAATTGGTTTATTCGCGAGCTGATTTAATAAATACCGCTTTACTTTTGTTTTAAATGTAATAACGTTGGTGGCCATCCTGACCTCGAACGGAAGCTTTCCAAAGAAGAATGGACTGCACAAAAAAGGATGAGCCGACGAACTCGGACGTATGGGAGGGACTACGAAGAAGAAGGTTATTAGATGACCGAAGGTTTCTGTTATGATTAGTACATAAGAGTTGAAAGTACGATTTTAAATAATTCGGCGAAGATGAGTTCTTTAGGATAGTGTATAAGACAGTAAGCGCGCGTAGTTTACGGCGTAGGCGAATTGGTAGCCAATTGAGCCGCGTACGGAAAGAGGATACATGGTCGTATTTACAGAGATTATAAACAAATAGAGTGCAGTTATTAAGAAGACGGTCTAGTTTATCGAGAAGATCTGCATTCAGGTCATAACAGCACACATCACCATAGTCGATTAAGGGGAAAATAAGAGTTTGCACAAGCATAGTCTTGGTTTTTACGGGTAGGAAATTTCGTAGACGGTTCAAAGTCCGAAGCGTACCGGTTACCCTCTGGCACTGATTCGTTACTTGTTCACGCCAGTTTATTGTACAGTCGGGGAGTAAACCTAGATCTTTCACCGATCTACAAATAGTAGTTTCATTAAAAGTAATAACTGGAAGAGTCTCAGCGTCTACTCTGCTCATCAATCGGTGACTTCCCACCACTATGGCTTGACATTTTGCAGGGTTTACGGATAAACCAAACCTTTGAGTCTATGTGTTTATTGTTTCCAGGTCGTTGTTGACTGATTTTATAGCTGTCGAAATATCTTCTACTTTACTCTGCGAATAGAACTGTAGGTCATCGGCATACAGATGATACGCACAAAGAAGTTCCGCGTTTAGGAGATTAATATAAATAGAAAATAATAAAGGAGAAAGAATACCGCCTTGAGGAACACCAGAGTCAAGTTCACACCAATTAGAACAAGATCCATCGATATGAACAGACTGCTGTCGTCCCCGAAGATAAGATGAGAACCATTCCAGTGGTTCAGGTGAGACCGCAAGATAAGAGAGGATAGATAGGAGGATTTTGTGGCTGACGTTGTTGAAAGCATTGGTGAAGCCGATCAAGACCAAAACAGTTTTACAATGTGGGTGATTACGGGCAAAATATGGTCAAGGATTGTTATGATCATGCGTCGACTGATTTGATCACAGCCAACAGCATTGGATTTAATAGAAAGTATAATTTTTTTGATGTCACCCGACGCAACCGAAGAAAATCGAACGGAATTAATGTTTAGGTTACTTAGACTCGAAAGGTAGTCAACAGTGCGGTGCCTGGTCAGGGGATCCAAATGAGTAGAGGAGGAGAAATGACAATTTAAATCATCCAAACCAACCACCCCTTGCAAACCACCAGATCGCGGCTTACCGATACCTAGAGTTCCTAGAAACTTCCAAATATTGGCGGGAGATGAACGAGTGATGTTGTCAAAAATGTGTCCGCGTTTTGCGTTGCGTATTATCTGATTGCACCGATTTCTAGCAGTTTTTTACAAGGTGCGCTTTTGCTCAGTACGATCCCTTCTGAATTTAGAGAACGCTCTATCTCTACGTCGCATGGCCGAAAGCACCTCCTTCGTCATCCAGGGAGCAGGTTGTTAAGTTTAATTTTCTTAATAGGTGCGTGGACATTATACAAAAAAAGAAAATCCCCTTGGATACCATCGATTGGTGGTTATGTCGGTCTCGATCCGACTTAAAACCGCACACCGTCTCGGGTACTAAAAGCCGGAGAACCAGGTGCACCCTCGACAGGAATTCCCTGGAACTTAGAGTGTGTACTTTCCAAACCTGTTTGGGGAAAATTAAAATACTTCTTAAAAACTATATCTGAATTATTTTGTTTATACTAGAGTTGAAAATCACCACATGTAATTACTGTAAACTTTTGATGAGTATTGTTAATGCTGTATTATTGACTGTGCATGTATTTTCCCTTGGCATAGGAATGATCGAATATTTAATAATATTTAATACCTAGAAAATAATGAAGTAAAACAATATAATTTAGGCAGAACTTTAAATTAGAAAAATTGTTGTACTTTTAAATGGGGTACTTTTACAGATGTCCCTGATGGTACCTAGTTTCAACGAATTTCCTCATGAGAGATAAGTCAATGCGTTAGAGCATGAAAAGTCAATATCTCTCTATGTATGTTATTTGTTAATTTTATTCATATCATGCATACTCATGGCAAAAACCACACACTGCGTCAATATTTTTGTCTGTACGTACGTACGTAGTTAACAGTTTTAAAGTAATTGTAAAAACCCGTTTTTCACCTTCGTAAATGTTAAAACATACCTCTTTAGAGAAATTTAATAACTGACTAATACTTTTATCGCGTGGTATTTTGAGCTTGATTTTTGCAGTTCATTTCAGTTTTCAGGCGACTCTTACGAAAAACGAACTGTCTATTCTATTTCTCTATCTGTTATCACTGAAAAAATAAACCTGTCTCCATGTAGTAGACGGATGAAGGATTGATAAAGTTAATCCTATGAGAAATGTTAGTGGAACGTCGTTGGCCATTGGCAATGACATTTAAAAAGATTTTCTAGCAACCCTCTTCGCACGATTCAAATCACACTTGCCCTTCTTTATGTTCGAAATTATCAACTATATTCCTCCTACTCACAAAAGGAATGTTATCAGTATGATTGACCATTAAATTATTAACAGTGCTATTATTCAATAATCACCTCCATTGATAATCCTCTTGCGTAATTCCACCCATTATTATATATTATATTTTATCTATTATAATAATAGTAAACTTTATTATGGCTTATTATATTATGGTTTATATTTAAACCACATTAGTAGCTTTGCGAACCGTTTGCTTCTGATTCATCTTCATTTATGTTAACGTATGTAGTCTTTATAACTGCTCTGCATCTTAGTCACTATCGATTATATTTTTATATAAAAAAAAAATTGAACTTTGTAACGTGTATGTGTTTTGTCCGATTTAAATATTATTTAAAGCAGTAAAAAAATGTGTTATGCATAACGCAATAAACTTTATTTGTTGTGACTTAACACTGAGAAAACCCTACAAAAGCGACCCTTATATTTTTATTGTACACAGAGTGCACCGTGACAGAGCCACGCTTCAGCATGAATAGGTAGGTTCGATCGGAATGTTACCATGGAAACCACATGGTTACCTCACAGAAAACCAATGTGAAACAACGATTGCGTTGTATTTCAGCGAGTTCATACCTCTCCACACACCCCCCCCCCTTCTCATCCTCCAAAAGCCGGCAATGCACTTGTGATGCGTTAAGCATCAAGTGATATGTCTGCTCGTTTGCCCCCCATTCCATAAAACAACATTAAAAGATGTAAAATGTTTGAGTGTTGAATACATTTTTCTTTTACAATGTACAAACCACGTTCTATATACAACACCACCTCTACTGCTACATCTTCACCACTTCACTGAAGTGTGTCCTGTAATATTATCGTGATCTACCTGCTGAGAATAAAAAGTACCGCTTACAAACTTTGTTTTCTCATTTTTGATGCAAAAAAGATTTAGGAAATAAATTTAGTAGCATTTTGTGTCATATGCAATATGCTATTTTTAATTCTAAGTAGCTATTAAACGAATACTAATCCTATTGAAACGAAATAGTATGAACCTAACCTTGATTTGTATTTCGTAGCCATGCGTGAAATAGCGATGATTGCATATGGTCGGCATGTTTGTTTGGTGGGAACTAAATTAGCTCCATCAAAATAGTATTCTAACACTTTGTTGCCATATGGTGCGATCTGTTTCTTTTCAACTTTTATTTATATGTTTTCACCTGTGAAATTTCTTCACGTCTGGAGATTTTATCCATGTGTTAGAGGTAAAGAATACGGACTGCCATTGCTCCTTTTCACCCCTTCGGTCACATAAACTACGTATAAACATCACTGCTTAGAGAAAGAAAACTTCAAATAAACTCCACACCAATCCTCCTTACCAGCGTGGTCTACCTCGTTGGTCTAGCTAGCGGTTGAAGTATGTGACTGCCAATCACGTGGTCTCGGGTTTGAATCCCAAGTCGGGCCAAAAGTGTTATTGAGTTTTTCTGATTATATAAATACTTAATAACAGCTCGGAGTTTGGAAGTTGGGGTCTGAACCCCCGTGCCTCGGAGAGCACGTAAAACTGTAGGTCCTGCGCCTGATCTCTCCCAGATCGTATCGGTTAACCGTCCCATCTGATTATGAGAGTGAGGGAACAGAGAGTGCACCTGTGTTTGCGCACACACTTTTGCACTATAATATCTCCTAGTTGGCTGGTCTCCGTTGAGACTGGCAGCCGTGGCCGTAATCGGCTAGGAGAACATCAATCAACCAGCGTGGCCAAAACCTTATTTAAGACAGGCCGATGTTCAGCACTGAACTTTTGTTAGGTATAGAGAATTTTGAAAATATGATGATGCCGCTGATGCGTTCCTGGAGCTCCTCCAGGCTGCCGAGTAGGCCGACACTGTGCATTTCCTGCGTACAAAAAAAGGAGTACAGAATTTAGATCACTCGAATTAATAACAATAATGTATATAATGTACCGGGTTCTGAAACTGACTGTACATTGATTATAGACTTAGGTATTGTTACCTGATTGAAAACCCAATAACGCAATCAATTGTTATGTTTCAACCATGACGAACATACTTAGTCCTGCACAAAATCATTATTAGTTTAGTCATAACTGTATCATTATGTGTGTTATAATTAAGCCAAAAGGGTACCTAATATTTTTGTCAGTCTTTGTATTTTCCACCTACCTACACCATTGAAATATGTTTTATGAATACTACATTACATTACTTATTTTTTAATTTTTACCTTGTCTATTTCCTTAAACTTTTTCTTGTAGAAATTAGGTTATATGTGTAGTAAAAATACCACATAAATTCAGTCAGCAAATCTATGTAATTAATTAATTTAAATGTAATTGATGTCAGTAAAACCTACAGACTGAATGCATGAAACAAATCTAATGGAAAGCTTAACGGTATTGAACTTATAAATCATCCGTTCAAAGTCCGTAATGACGACGAAATTTATTTAAGCCATTCATTCACAGGTGGAGTACGTGTTTTTAGTCGGCGTGGGCGGCGGTGTGCCACACTATACGGATTATGAACGCCACGTGCGTCTTGGCGACGTGGTAGTATCGACTCCGGCGCCGGACTTACCCGACAAGTATGTATTAATCATACTTTTTCTTATTTACTTTTGTACCAGGTGAACACCAGTGACGGACGATAATAACCTCAACCGTTAGTCACACATAGTTTACTCAGAAAGTTTTATAAAACTTTGGACTGACATAAAAACAATAAAAAAAATATTTGTTTACACCTGAAATCATGTCATCATTGAGCACGGTACTTCGTAACCAACTTCAAAAGGGGAAGACATTTGTTTCGTACTTTTTTATTTGGTTGGAAGGATAGATGGATTTTAATATAAACTACAACGGCAAAGGAATGAATGTAGTAAGGGATGTTCAGTTTTTGGGCATAACAATTGGTAGTCAATTAACATGGAAACCACAATCGGAAGCCATATGTAAAAAATTGAGCACCTCTGCCTTTACTCTTTACAGCCTCTCAAACAAAGTGAATACAAACACTCTTGATTGTATACCATGGTCTAGTATCCTCAATTTTAAGATTTGACATTATATTCTAGGGAAACTGTAACCAACGAGAAAGTATATTTAAAGCTAAAAAACATTGCATAAGATCTATGTACGGATTAAAAAAAAAAGTGCGTGCGTACAAAGTACACATGTCAGAAGTGAAACTTCTTAGCTCTCTCCCACCTCTCGCTCCATGGCACTGTGCGTGATACGACAATCGCTCTATCTCACTTTTTCTCTTGATCTTTCTCACTTGCTTGCTCCCTACTCTCACTCCATCGCTAGTTGCTTCATGCTACGTTCGCCCTGTCTTACTCTCTCTCAATCGTTCTCGATCGCTCTCTCTCTCTTTTTCGACACTTCCGTTGCATACTTGCGTGACGTTACATTTATAAAAAATTTACCATCATGCGCCTGAAGAAGTTTCACTTCAATAACTGACAGTTGTGTGCCTGTGTTTAAGTTCCTAAAAATATTAACTTTTCCTTCTTTATATAAGCGTAGTAAATATAATATCCTTAACTCAAACTGATACTATATAAAGAACAACTTTTTCACTCAGATTATATTGTTTCTTAGGCCCTTATTTGTACCAAAAAAATCTTAATCGTAATTAATATTTCTATATATGAGTGAAACAGATATAGGTTGAAGAGAGTATTGTCTTTGTGGTTGCAAAACTTGTCGTTCGACCGAAGCGTTCTGTCGGACTCTTGCCGCCTAAAAACTATCCCGGTGTTCCTCTGCTTGACAATAACCAGGGGAACGAGAATCGCAAGAACAAAAAGCCACTTATTTTTATATAATAACTAACTGTCCCGGGAAATATATTTAGGGTTAGCCGATTCTTAGACTTACCCGATAACGCTTTTACTTGATGATGGACAGCTTAATAAACGGAATTTGTTTTTAAATAGGTTTTCTTCTTCATTAATCGTTTAAAATCCAAACGTGTATTGCTTTTAAATTACTTTAATTCTTCATTATTGTGATCTAATCGTGTGTAAACTATATTCTGTTCATGTGCGCCGAGATCGTCCTGTGACCTTACATGACTCAATCCTTGAAGGCAATCACGGCGCTAAGCTGATAGATAAACTACAGTTAATGTTTACATGACCCAAATTAAGGTATTTTTCCAATAATTTTCTGAACAGCAGGAATTGACTATACATTTGAAAAGGTAAAATCAATTTATTGACTTTTGAAGTAAACTTCGTCACCTTATTTCAATAGTTTTAATAATGTATAGAACTGCAGACTTACAATACAGTATCTATAGTGCAAATGTATCACAAACCAACTAACGATCCCAGGCCCTCGAATCTCATTTAAACAATACTCATGGCATACAAACCGACCGTCTCGAGGTCATTGGTTCCCCTTTTTACATCTAATCTTTAGGCTAGGCCATTACTAACAATAGATTGGCAAATGAATGGTCTCAAAATTGCTTTTGGACGTGTCATTTTAAAAGATTAAAGACTATGGCATCACTTCAATGAGATAATACTCACTGTTTAGACTATTTTGGTACGTAACTTGAGTCTGCCGTAAACTCAACACAGCTCTTGCCAATATGTTATTCAATATAATTAGTGCGACATGTATAAAGAATCCACTGAATCACATTCAGAGCTATGTTTCGGTGTATTCAATTTCTCATTATTTATGTGACTTATTGGCGAGCTTGTACTATTTTTTTCAGTAGTAAACACTTTGTCGTACGTAGTAATGGGTTGGACGCAAATGATATAATCTAGATAATCTTAGTTTGTATATGATACGAAGTGTGAACGTAAGGAAAGTGTTCCTAAATGGTTGACTGTACTGTCCTTGGTCATGTATTATTATCAGTACTCTAAAACAAACAACCTCATTGTGTAATGGGTATTGTAAAATCATACATTTTGCGTAAAATGTACCTTATCACTGAAAATTATTGGTCATCGTGACTATCTTATAGGAGGAATCCATAGTTTTGTGAAATATATGGAATTTTTGATTTTTTTTTATGTGTGGCACGAATAAGACGTGTCAGGAGTTAGTGATAATCGTTGCCCGGACACCGATAAATCAAGATTTTTTACGCAAAATAGGTTACGATAGCTTTTATTATTCAACATTTCAAACGAGTTATACAGCTAGTCATCATCATCATCATCACAAGTCGTAACTATTTTTGTCGTACAGGTCGTCGGAAAGCAGAAGGTATCGTAACCTTTTAAATAACTTTATCGCGTATAAGTTCCGCTATACAACAAAAGTAGAAAAATACGTACCTACAAAGAAACAATTTTCTCAGCTTTTTATTGCATCTATCAATAATTTCACTTCTTACTAGCTATTCATTTTGATGAAGATGTTCAGTGATCTGTCGAAAATTCTTGACGTCAAAAATGAGTTGAAGAAATGTTGACAAGCAATACAATGAATGACGCATCGGCTGACACTTCGCCACATATTATGACAAATTACCACATTACTATTCAACCTGATGTACTACGTGACCTTTAATCTGGAGTCTCCTCTGACGTTCAACGCAATTGTTTAAATATCTTGACCACAGAGAAGAAACAGTTTTATATTGTGACATTGCACAATATTTGATGAAAAAATTGAAATAGTCATAAGACTCTTGGTTTCAATATATGGAGTAGATTATGATAAGAGCAGTATTAAGATTAGCAACGAAAAAATATAACCGAAAAACGGTTAGGGGTTAGATGGCGATTCTTAAAATGTCATAGGTACGAATAGGACCTTTGTTGTATTTTTTAAAGTTGTTTATGTCCTTGTGATTTGACCGGTAAGGTAAGGATTCGTATCACCTAGCTAAATGATAGTTTAAGATGTCGATCAAGTAACTAAGATTCTGGCGGAAAGAAAAGATATGCAAAGCTGAGATTTAGATAAGGTTTACTAGATTAGACTACTAGAGCTTGTCTTAGTGTGTTATTTTTTAATATTGACAATTAGTCATAATTGTTTCTTTCGCTTAACGCTTTTTTATCATGCGGTTCCGTCTAATCAGGATTTAACATTCTCAGGTGATTGCTTCCATCGGTTGGCTCATGCGATTTGTATGAATTTGTTGAACTTACGACTTGTGATAATTTGCACTAAAAGTGGAAAAATAAAAACTTTACGAATTTTGAGAGTATCCACGTAAACGCAACGTAATGCAAGGAGCATAGAAACTCTAAAAAGCGTATAATAAGCTGGTTTCAATTTGACTGGCTTAAATTACAATAAATCAATTCTTGTATATCCTATTAGTTTAAATAAATAATGTAATAAACGCTATGACTATAATGGTTTCAAATCAGTTAAAATACGTTTGTATAAAATATAATATGTTATCGTTGTGACGGAGACGGCTGTACGTAACTAATCAAAGATCTATTGGGCTTGGCACCGACTTTAAACAGATTTAAGGTGCCTCTAGCACACATTATAATACTGCTTTGTTTTATAAAATAAGCTATAGACAAGAATTGACATATTGTAATTTAAAACATTCAAATTGAAACCAACTTATTTTATATAAAATATAAATATGTTCTAAGCCATCATTCACATACAATTGGCTTTCAATTAGACTTTATTTTATTGAGAAACTCACTAGCTGGATATTTTAATGTGAATTTATTGAGCATCACTTTTCCTCTATACACTATGTATTTCCGTGCTGCGATCCGAGAAAACGTTCTTTCAATATCGACAAGCGCCAACCGCAAGCGACATTCATAAGTTGAATGAATGACGGGTTGATGTTCTTTTAACCAGGTAATTTGTGATTCCAACTCTTTAAACTGTTTCCAGGTGTTTAAAATTACAATAATTAAAAATAACAATGTGAGGTACACCTTGGTTGATTGTTCGTGCTTGATATATACGTACGTCAATGATTCCATCATTCGTTAAGATGGAATAAAATATTATGCGAACTCACATTTTATCACGTACTTACCAGGATTTACTATTTAATAGTTGTAAGTGTTTACTACAATACATTAAAAGTATTTTTGTTTGACGCAAATCTGACCACAAAAGTGAGCACAGTCACAGATATTATAGAACGTGATACTTGTTCTTGGGATTGCTGCAGGTCGGTTCTGATAAATCCTGACCTCACTGTGGCGCTCTGTGAACTTGTAAAAATCTGATGGATCACCTCGAGAGAGCTTCTGTTATTAAAAACATTTTAATTAACTGTTATTGCAAATTCTAAAATAAATAACGGGGAACACGATAAAGGTATAATCTATATGTTAAAGTTCCATAAGCATGTAGTATAGGTAACGTACTTAGTATATAAAGCTATCTGAATGTCACTGAAGCACATCTTGATAAGCTTGAGCGACTACAAAACCTCTGTATTCGATTCGTATTTGGCTTACGTAAATATGATCACGTCTCTGAATTCCGTCAATTGCTCAAGTGGCTTCCAATTCGCTCTCGTCGGAATACTCATATCCTTATTTTTCTTTACAATATTTTGTTCAATCCCAGAGCCCCCTTCTACCTCAAAGAACGATTCAAGTTCCTTAATGTCAAACATAATAAATAAAATAGTCATCTGAGGATTTGAGACTGGAGATGCCTCAGCATTCCGCAAGATTTTACGACCAGTCTTTCATTGTTGAAGCTGTACGCTTGTGAAATGCACTGCCGGTGAATATATTGTTATGTTTGGATATATATATGTATATAGTTTAGTATTAGCGAATAATTAATTCAAAACTAATTGCACCGACAACTACCACTGTCTCTCCTATACATTTCGATCCATACTAAGGTTGCCTAGAAGAGATTGCTTTTGGCAATAAGGCCGCCCTTTGTACACTCCGTCTCACATTTTATGTACTCTCTTCTAACTGTAATATTATAGTATGCAAATAAAGAGTTTTCTATTTATCTATCTATATAAACTTAAAATAGAATAGTCCTAATTGTACTTCAAATGCATATCAAATTAATAAACATGTACAAGACGACGAGCTTATCTCTAAAAAGTAATTTCTTTCCGACAAATTGTGGATGAACAAATCATCTATGAACAGACGAATTCATTACATTTTAAGCTTATATTAGTACATACGTGATCTATTTGTCTGTATGTTCCTAAGGTCAGCAGGAAAATTAAACACTGACTATTACCCTGTTTTTTAAGCTTACGACACACAAAAAGGACGCGAATGAGATTTTTACAGAATTTGGAAGAATTCTGTAAAAATCTTATTTGAGTACCTATAACTAAAAGTTTAAGTGACCAACTCCACCATTGTTTTTGAAATTCTACAAGTTATGCGACATTTACTAACATGAGTTTAATAAAATTCCATAAGAAGAAACAGAACTAGGAAGTACGAATTTTTTTGGATGGCAATACCAAATTTAGTTAAAGTCTAGTTTTTGATTATGGATTTTATGGGATATCGAGTAGGCAACAGCCCACGCTACACATCAGAATTGATGGTAATTGACGACAGTCAATTTGTTTGGCCTTTGCCAGTCGGTGATTCAATTATAATTGTTAGCACTTCGCAATGGCACATGACTAGTAAAAGCGAACATAATATAAATTCGAAAATAACTCTGTTTGTCGGTTACGCTTTCACGGCTCAGCCGATTTCAATGAAATTTGCCATGGAAATACTTTGATTCTTGGAGAAGGGCGTATGCTCTTTCTATACTCTTTCCCGCTATAACTGGGAAACAAGCTGGCGATGGCGCGGGAAAAAGTTAGTAATAATATAACAACAAACTTTAGTTTTACTTGTATTGCTTTTGGATTTTTTCTCAACGAAGTTTTTAACTTTCTTTCTTCGATCATGTATTGATAGTGTAGTAGAGATATAATTGATATCATAATTAACTACAAATAGTTATTTGGCAAAAAGAATTAATGTACTATCGACTAACTTGAATCATGACCCACTTGGCGATAAATTGTTTAAAACCGTCCAAACAACAAAGATTTTTCCCCTTTACAGTGCATGCGGCACTTGGACGTTTGAAATACTGAGCAAGCATTCTCTGTGTAATTAAATGACAGATAACAAAGTGGTCACCATGGAAATGCATATTTACGCGAATCCTCATCATCAGCCTATCGCTGCTTGCCAATTAGTTCGATCCTCAACTTCTTGCATCCAGCACTGCCAACCGTCGTGCGCAAGTCATCACTGCACCTGGCCTTATTTACGCGAATGTTCGACCGAATTGCATTTGAATGTCTCTAAGACAGTAAGCTTATGGTGGATCATGCTTCAAAATTATAATAATAATAATTATAAGTGTTTATTTTTCACACCACAATATTTTGGTTTTACAAATATTATAGCCTAGTCTAGCAAGTAATGCCTTCTCTCAAGACAATATTGTGGAGGACTGGTGCCTAAGCTAACTAACCCTGTGTTGTAGGTCACCAATTATCGATAGTACGTAAAAGATTATTAATACGCTAATCTCAGAAACCACTGGTTCAAATTGAATTTCAAAATGAAATTAAATTGTTTTGATGATAGATAGCCTGCTTATTATGGCTGCACGCTACATAACATCGCTATGAAAAATTAAAGCATCAATGAAAAACGTTGCAAAAACGCAGAAAAATTATTTATTTTCTGAGGCGAAGACAAGTTGCTCGCATTGGTTAGTCTCTGCTGTACTAATATTATATAGCTTATGAGATTCTTTGTTTCGTTGAACGCGCTAATATTAGGAATTACTGGTCCGATTTGAAAAAATATTTCAGTGTTAGATTAGTTGTCAGAGGAATTGTATTAGGACGAGGATTGTATGTAATCAGACTACAATCAATCAAATCAGAGTATCAATAAGTTGGTTATTTTCGACTCGTTTTGCTCCACCCTATTGTATAAGACTTAATAAGGAAAATACTGAAGCATTGATTGAATTTGCAGGAATATTTGCAATTGACGTAACACTCGAGACTTTATCTATTATTTAACATTTAAAGCTAATTGAACTAAATACATAATTAGCTGTGTAGCTTTATTTTGTTACAATAAAATTTGTATAATTGATTGATATAGTTATATAAGGATATAAAATGATTAAAAGCATAATACTGTTCCACTCAACTACTTATTTCTACAATATGTATACTATATGTAATTTGATTGCGTTCCATATACAGTACATTTAAGTATGTATTTAGGGATATACAGAATCAGATTTGCTGCAACTGGTTTTAAAAATCTCGTAAATTAAAATTTTGTTTATTTTTACCATAATTTAAATGTATGAGGTAGGATTTAAACACAAAACATCACTCATTCCAAATTCAGTTGTGCCCATATTTTGGAAAACAGATTGCTGATAAACATAGATACATGTTTTTAAATTTAGATACAACAATGGTTTATGGATAGTTAATTTACACCTACAAACACCTAAATCTTTTAAAAATTTTTTCTACTCACTAAGCATTTTAATTTTTTTTTCGTGTGGGTCTTGGGCCGTCGTGTGTCATCGCCGAGGTTAGAGATGGAGTGGTGTATCAGATTTGAACCAACTTAAACCACATAAAATAATGCGAGAACATTACCTCATACTCAATCATGCAGAAACATTTCAATAGGCCGCCATAATGTGGGTCACCATGCTGTATCGTTGCGTTGTCTACATTCACAATAAGTATGGTGGCTAATACTCTTGGATTCTGGTCATGCTTTCCATCAGCCAGAGTAGAATCACATGGCAGGCCCATTACAACGCTAACAGGCCTGTCAAAATAGTTTCACTATAAATAAATAAATAAATACATAAATATTTTTGGACATTTTATCACACAACGCCATCTAGTCCCAAACTAAGCGGAGCTTGTACTATGGGTACTAGACAACTGATATAAATACATATATACTTTTTTTGTAAATACATACATATTATACATAGAAAAACACCCAAACTCCGAAACCAAATATTTTCAAATCATACAAACATTTGGTCTAACCCAGGAATCGAACCCGAGACCTCTAGCACAGCAATCGCATATGCTACCACTGCGCCACCGAGGCAGTTTTTTTCACTGTTTCATTTCTATTATTTTTGTTCCGTTCCGATTCGTAAGTCATATTCTGAACTTATGCCAAATACCAATAATTTATGGCCAATAATCTCAATAAAGTGGGCCACCTGTTGCTGTTGGGTAGATAGCGTTATGAAACAAACATATATATTTACAACACGGATTTATTAGTATGGTTATTATTATTTACATTTGTACGTGATTTTAATTTGTTCCGTTTGAATAGACAGTAATAAAATAACAATTAGAATTGAAATAGATTTGACAAAACTAATTTTGAATCAATTTTCGAAGTGAAAAATTCTTTAAGCGCTTTGAGCACTTTTTGGATGATAAAAATTCATGGAACTTGCGTCATCGTCACCCAACGCTTTCCATAAGCTATATTTTTTACTTTTATTTTTATACTTTTGAGTTTTATTGTTACGTTGTCCGATTACGGAAAATCCAAAAGCAAGGGTAATAGTTTTGGCAATATAGTATATGTATTTTTTTATGATATATGGGGCATACGAGCAGACGTATCGCCCGATGGTATGCGATTACCGCCGTCCATGGACACCCGCAACACCAGAGACGTCACTAGTGCGTTGCCAGCCTTTTAAGAAGGAGTACGCTCTTTTCTTGAAGGTTTGAAGGTCGTATTGGTCCGGGAATACCGCAGGTGATAGTTCATTCCACAGTTTTATTGAGCTAGGCAGAAAATTGAAAGTTCTTGTATGTTCCACCGTAGCTCTAAATTACTGAATCGATTGTAATAAATGAAGTGTCAGTAGACTTGTTATAATGGCCTGGGTGAAAAAGGTTAAATACATTTTACTAACTGTTTTTAAGTAGTCGGGTTAAAGTTTCTTAGACCTTTCTCTTAGACAAAAGGTGAAGACCATGTCCCGTACATATTTCCGCGAATCTAGACGAGTTCAATTTTAATTGCGATTAAATATTATATATGTTTTCTCAATCCTTGACTTCTACGAATAATATTAATCTGAGGCTATCAAGAGCTTTACAAATATCTCAGAGACCAAATGTCTCAGTTAAAGCAAAATTTATTGTTATTTGAATATTGTGATTTCATAACTATAAGAGTATAATATTCTTCGACATATTGTAACATTTGCATACAAACTAAACATAGCTTGTAATTATATAGAACAAGGATAAATACATCTTATTTTGTTAATACATACACGTGCACATGCGTACATGTATTAAACAGACACATAACAATGCCCAAAGCAATATTTGCACCAAGCAAGAATGAAACACACGATCATAGGAGCTGTAGGCATTCTATATTATTCCTGACTGCTCTGGATTCTGCTAATTATTTGAGCGTAGCGGGTTTTATTCCCGCCCAGCACAAATAATTATGTCTCTTTTTTTAGTAGTTTTGTTTTGGGGAAAACAGAATGTATACACAGACACACGCTTTTTTATTAGATCAGACGAAGTGTGGGAGATAAGAGAGGCTTTATGAGGAGGTAGTACCTCCTTTTTTTTATGTGTTGAAACCCCCTCGGGCCTTCACCCCACCGGGGTTTGCGGCGGGGCGGTGTGTCGGGATCGAACCGACTAAAACCACACGGTGTGCCACTCTGCGCCTGAGACGGGAGAGATCCGGGAGCCGCTTCCTTACGCCATCCGGATCCCTCCCAGAGGAGGTAGTAACCTGGGCTAACGTCAATACTCTATGTTGCCGACAACCTTATTAGTTTCTCTTTCATTGATAAGACAAAGGAAATAAGTAAATTTGCTCACAAACCAGTACATCAGCTCAACAAACTCAAACAGTCTAACTGCTTGACATAGGTCTCTTAATAAGTTTAGGCCTACTAATTGGCTTGCTTCGAGTTTACCTTTAGTGTTGGGGTGAATAGTGGTGGTGGCACTCCGATTTCCCAATCCGTCATCACACGAAGACCAAATCATATCAAAGAACTTATATAATAAGAACAATATTAATTTATTTGAGACTTTAAATATGCTTGCTTCAAATATGGACTCATATGAGTCTATATTTGAAGCATTAAAATCAATCAATATATAGTTTAATTTCGACCTAGATTTTGTACCCATATAAATTTCATAACATGTCTTCTAATATATGATATTTTTATTTATCATATCAGATACGTATATATATTCTGTGAGAAGGCAGCAAGAAACGACAAAGGCGGGTGGGACTATGAAGTGAAACCTTACAAGCCGGCTGATTTCCTTCTCCAAGACATAGCTACCAGACTTACTAACTCGAAATCAGTTTGGGACGCCTATGTAAGCGAAGGTAAGTAACTTTAGTATCTATTAAATAGATAGAGAGGAGACCGCTTTTTGGCGAACGTAGTGAGGGACGCCCTCTGGCTAGAAGGGGGGGCAACTTACATAAGAGGGCTGGCAGCGACTAGGTCTACTAAATAAACTGTCCTTATTTTTACCTTGTCACGCGTCGTCATAGTTTGTAGTAGTCTTGAGGTGTGAGGACTAAAACTGACGAAATAAAGAGATAAGTTTAATGCACGGAACGCGGCTTAGTGGTTTATCTTGCACTCAGTTTGGTGGGTTCAAACCAATAAGGCAATACTGTGTAATCCACAATTTTTTTCCGAGTCTTATGGTTCTTTGTTTCTGTTTCATGTATGTTTATAAAGAGCCGTGGGAGAGCCACGTTTCGGCATGAATGAGCCGGCTCGACTAGATTAATACCACGGCCTGACAGAAAACCGGCATTTCACCGAGTGAATGAGGAATACCGGTGGCCCAATCCCTTACTCCAAAGGCCGTCAACGCACTTGTCTCTGGTATTGCGGGTGACCATGGGCGGCGTAATCGCTTACCACCAGACGCTGCCTAGGCTCGTTTGCCTTGTGCTCTCGTTTGTTTGTACTCCATTAAAAAAAGTCTCCAGGGTCACATGACTTATTCTTAGTGCCGTCGTTTATGTAAATTGTTTGATAGAACACTTGACCAAACATTTTTGTAATCTTAACTACTTTCAAGAACTCGAATTCGCGTTGTATTCATAACACAAGAGACTTAAAGTTTCTAAAATAGAATCGAGACTAGCACACTGGACCTAGTGGTTTCAGTGGTCGCCACACCGCTTCCTGCTGCGCTAAGTGTTGTGGGTTTAAATCCTACATGGGACAATACTTTGTGTGATCCATAAATTGTTGTTCTAAGTCTGGGTGTAATTTGTGTCCGTTTCATGTATGTTTGTAAAGATCCCCGTGACACAGGAATGTATATTTATAATGCGGGAGTAGTCTTTAAAAAAAAAAAGTTATACAAATTGATTTATTGGAATTGTCACACTGATAACAATAGTTGATAGCACATTGAAATATAACTCTTTGAATCCTTATTTCAGAACTTTAATGTTTCTAGGTCTCGAACGTCTGAGGGGTGTACCAGGCAGGTGGGAGCCTCCAGAAGTGGCCACAGATCGTCTCTGCGTAGAGATTGGGGAAGGTGCATTCATAGAAGTATCTCATCCAGCACCGCAAGGAGATCAAATGTACGTATTAGTTTATTTTCATTTATTTTTTATTTATTTGTCTTTATTGTATACACATAGTAAGAAACGGTACAATAGGAACAGTCACAAAGTATGTATGTATGGCGTATGTATTGGCGGTCTTATCGCTCTCGGCGATTTCTTCCAGACAACCATAACACGGATATGAGTGTTTCAAAATTTTGAAATTTAGGGAAGCTTACATACAGAGAACACATAAAATACACAAAAAAAACAAAAAGAAATTAATATATAACATACCCACATATATCTTATAAAATATATAAATTTCGTGTCGCGGTGTTTGTTAGCAAACTCAGCCGAAACGGCTGGACTGTCTGCAAACTTATTAAGCTGTAGAAATTATAGCTGAATGGACAACAGCTTTATTACTTGATAAAGAATGACAAAATTGTGTGACGATTCCATATATATATATAT
>PKRV01001110.1:962764-1124475 GCA_003709505.1 Hyphantria cunea | reverse complement strand
ATATATATATATATATAAGTGGCGTCACCAATTGCAGACATGAGAACTATTCAGGATGCGTTCAGGAACTGAAATTAATGTTTATGATATTCCAACAAAAATATTAGCGTTTGTGGAAAAGCTGTCTGTGTCATTCTTCAAAAATCAAAGTATCTCCACGGCAAATTTTATTTAAATCGGTAAAGCAGTATAGGCAATAGCCGTGAAACCATAACAGACAAACTGAAAAAGTTACTTTCAAAGTATATTATTAGTATGGATCATGTAAAATTACTTCCGGGTTTTTGCAAACATGATTCTGGGGTTTTCCCGACCACCTTCCTGTAGCAGCGATATTTATTTTAATTTCAATATCTATTTACAATAAATCATGTTTCATACAACTATTATTAGAATGATATAATACATCATAGTTTATTTAACAGTAAGTTACCACTGCATAATATGTTCTTTCTGGAAATATACATTGCGATTTCCATTCATGAGCGCTATATATCACTGTGTTGTTTACATATTAATACGCAAATAGTGTGTTTTGTTACTTATTTTATATGTACTCTATGTACATTTATAATTAAGGAAAGAGTCTTGTAATGATAAAAAGCTGTTATAAATAATATTGTAATACTCGGAATTGTAAACATATACACTCGTATACCTACTTTATTTGGAAATGTAAAAATCCCATTTTGATAACGGCAAGAATCAAAGTTATCTCTCATTTCCTTATCCTCCTTATCTTCAAACCAAATGGTTTGTTGACGATTTCGTTAAACCGAACTAACAATTTTTCTTCATGTAAATATCTTTTGGCGTATCCCTCTTTGTTAAGCTACGAATTAATGGCTTAAACTCGGGTTTCCATGAGTCGATATTTTTTTTCTATTTCCCGTATAAGCTCAACTAGGGAGGTTAGTAGCCACTGAATAGTTTCTCTACCCACCTCCTAGAAATATCATGGAATAAACTGTTGCCCGTGTCCGCCTACGTGTATGTCGCATCATCATTATCATCATCATCAGCTTATCGCAGTCTACTGCTGGACATAGGCCTCTCCCATTCCACGCCACTTAGTTCGATCTATGGCTTCTCGCATCCAGCTCCTGCCAGCCGTCCCGCGCAAATCATGTCGCATATCGCGGTAATAATTTTTTAAATTAATAAAACCTTCCTTCCTGTGCCAAAACCGGAAACTCACTACCAACGCACGTAATTTCCTCCTACTAAGATTCCGGGTCCTTGAAGCGGGGCGTGAAAAAACATCTCACGAGGCCGCGATAGTGACGGTCACCATGCTGCATTGTCCTTTTTAGCATTGAGGATAGTGATGTGAAAAAAAGCCTATGACACTCACAAATAATGTAACTTTCTATTGGAAAAAGACTTATCAAAATCGGTTCAGTAGATCCAGAGATTATCCCTACAGCTTCACAAACTTTTCTTCTTTATAATTTAGTATAGATTATACTGTAATTAGACATCTCATATACTTCTAAAATTTAATACTTTTGTTGAAGTAAAAGAATATTAAAATTGACTTCTTTGATTTGTATGCATGGTTCGAGGACATAAATTTTAAAAAAAATTACCGTGAACATAAACTTACCAAAACTAGTGGACAATAAATAATATTGGGGAATAGGGAATATGCAAGAAAAATATTTGTCTCAATTTTTTTTCGGTTTTCGGTTTTTAGGTACTTTATTATTTTCTTTACAATATACTTAAAAGGTGTTTTTTTTTAAATTCGAGATAAGTAAACTCAAAAAATATTTAATAAAATTTAAAAATTAAAGGAGAGTATTTCAAACTTACAAAACCGCCGAAACGAAATGTGACGTCGATGGTCAGTTCATCGAAATTATCGGTGTCGAAATTCAGACTATTTTAGTAGTGTTTGTGTGAAAAATTAACTTCCTTCATGATTTTTATAGCAATTAAAACTGTAAATAAGTATAAAGTAACCAAAACACTGAATAGTAAACAAACACGAAATATCAATGACATCATTGGCCGTGTCAAAACGCGAGAGCTCAAATGTAGTTCGTGTTTTAAATTTCACTTTAAAAATTAGTATGACTATTTTCAAGCCTATTTATATATTTTTTTTCTATGTTAAATATATACGTCTCGTATATGATCAGATTAAGAAATAAAAAACCTGCTTATTCCCCCCTATTCATAGAGCTGAATGTTGCCTTTTTTTCCACGTGCGGATATCCACTCGGATACCACCTCCTGGTGGCATGTCGGACACGAACCGACTACAATCGCACGCCGTCTCTGGTACTAGGAGCTGGGGAACCAGGTACACCCTAGAAAGGAAAACCCTGGAACCCCGACGTACCTCGGGCCACTCGGTAATTCAGAGCTGAATGTTGCCCTGACTTACATACTGACTTAAGTATATGCATAATGATGGTAACGATGAACAAGGTCATGGTCAAGATAAATATGTACCTTACTAATCAGCAAAAAAACCGTTTTATTTGTGTCCGATGTTTTCGTGATCGGCGTATTTTAGGTGAGACGGTTTTTGTTTTCCTTGTGCGAACTCTTGAAATATATCTATTGAACACTAAAAGTACGGGAAAAATGTTTGTTATCATTAGTATTATTCTAAATGTGGGATTAGGGGATTCATTAAATCCCAGGGCTGAGGAAAACGTAGATTAGTATGTGACACCACAATTGTTGTCATCCCAGGTATTTCCAGGTCAATATTCACTATATCCATGACTCTGACTATTAAAATAAATTTGAAGTGAAAAATCTTTAAGCGTCATTCCCGATTGAGAAACACGGAACACCTATAATAGGTCATCACTAATAGTCTGTAGAATGCTATATCACCTAGTTCAGTGCTGAGTTTGTCCGCGGAATGTCGTAATTTATTCTCGCTTTTATTTTAGTACAAACTTTTTTGTAAAGCATTTTGTCGCATCTAAAATATAGAATTACTGCTAGCACAAAACTAGTGGTTTTTTTTAATGGGATAGGGGGCAAACGAACAGGCGGATAGCCTGATGGTAATCGTTTACTCGCCGCCCGTGGACTTCGCCAATACCAGAAGCGTTACAAAGTGCGTTGCCGGCCTTTTAATAAGGCCTCTTTTCTTGAAAGTTTGATTTTTAAATGACACATTTGTGTACCTTCTTAATATTTTCTTTTAATACCTGCTTACCTACTTTACCTACTGTTTCAGAAAAAATGGGTATCTTTATACGCAGGTGATTAATAAAGAATATCGTGAATACTGCCTCGGTGGTGCAGTGGTAGCGTATTCGACTGCTTTACTGGTCTAGGGTTCGATTCCCGGGTCGGACCAAATGCTTGTTTGATCTGCAAATATTTGTTTCGGAGTTTGGGTGTTTTGTACGTATAATAAGCATGTATATATAAAAAATTTATATCAGATGTTCTTCTTGTTATCAAAATTGGATTTATATCATAGATGGCGTTGTGTGTGAGATGTCGGAAATATTTGATTGTTTCAGTGACCGCGCGGGCGGCGTGCGCGTGCACCTGGCGCCGGTGGCGGGCGGACGCAGCGTGGGCGCGTCGGGCGAGGCCCGCGCCGCCTTCGCCGCGCACGCGCGGGCGCTCGCCTACGACTGCGAGCTCGATGCCGTGCTCGACAGCGTCATCGGCAACAGGAAGGACTGCTTCATTTCCATTAGAGGTCAGATATCAAATTTCTTTGAACTGCGATTCCATATTTGCACACTACATATTTAAACCTTAAAAACGAGAACATAAAGATGAATATGTTACACGCGCAATACATGACTCTGCGCCAGTGTGAGTTGAACTTTACCATAGGGTAGGTGTTATAAGTCTCGGACACAAATTTTATGAGGTCGGTGACGTTTCCGAGTAGACATTACTAATTAGTTTAGAACTTATTATCGCTTTTATGTAAAGTTTTTCCAAAAAGACGACTCTCGTACTTGAAACATATCTCCTGTGTCACGGTAGACCTTAAAAATATTCGTTATATGAACGAACACAGAAAAAACCTAGACTCAGACCACTAATTTATGAACTAGATGCTGTCCCATGTGGGGGTCGATCCGCAACAATTAGCGCACTAGGAAACACCGAGAAAGCTACTGAAACTACCCTACCATCCATATAATTCTTATTATAAAGATTAATTCATTAAATTATTTCTTTAAAATGCTAACAATATATTAATGAAAATGTTGCAATCCTAAGTAAAAAATAATAAAAGTAATTTTACAACTGTGTGCGCGGGTGTCCATGGGTAGCGGTAATCGTTTACCATCAGGCGAGGCGTTTGCTCGTTTGCCCCCTATAACATAAAAAAAAATCCATCTATCCATCGTTCCTGTCTTAGCTATAGCTAATAAAAAACAATTGAAGGTCGAAAATTGTATGTTGCAATTTTTTAAAATTAGAACCTCGTAGTGGTCTTGTGAAAAAGGTTTGACTTGAAACTCTCAGTCATGTAGGTTTTATGTCAAATCAAAGTGTCTAATATTCTTAAACGGTAATTTTATACTTTAACCCCTATTAATAACAGGTGAAGCAAAAATTTTGCACCGCTTTTAACGAAAATTATGAGAACGGAGTTAAAGTTTACTAAGGAGAAGTAGTGCACAAACTAAAGAAATAAATTAACAAATTATGGTCGAATTTTGACCACTGGACGATCACTTATAATAATAATTTTATTAATTTAATAAATAAGGATAGTATCCTTATCTATTAAATTAATCCCGTTGCTAAATCTGTTCAATTCGCGAAATAATCCCGATAATAAAGATTTATGAGAAAGGAAAAACATACGAAATTTTAAAGGAACGAAATGGTCTAAAATGTTAAGTGAGAAGTATGAGTAATGGAAATACATTATTATTTTAATATTTATTTTAAACTAAAATATAAAGATATAAAAAAAGACTAGTCAAAAAGTTTTGAAAAAAAAGAATTCCGTGTCAGATATATAACTAAGGTTTATTGCATTTAGTTCACCTGGGTAATATCACCCGGGTGAATAAAGTCGACTTTTGGATATTCTCATTTCATAATACATTTGTTCCCAGTCGCCTCCGGTTCAGGTAGATAGAAAAAAATTGTCCCAACGACCGCCAGTAGGGGCAGTGTAAACTAATAAACTTCCGTAAGGGGGACCTTAGTTAGGTACATTACATCAGCAAAACGAACGCGGGATATCCTTTAAATCATTTTACGTCATCATTTTTCCCTGCATGAAAAAACCAACAAAGGAAAAAGAGAAACTGTACATCTCATCTGTTCCGTTTACGTAGTGGTTTTTAAAACGGTCCACACGGTACTTCCTGATGATAAGAGTGCTACGGGACTACACTATGTCCCAAAAAAAAATCATTTCGGGGATACAAATGGACGTTGTGTTTATAAAATCATCCAAATGAATCCCCTGGATGATCAAATTGGAAATGAAATACCAAAAGATTCTGTGGGGGATCAGTGCGGATGATAATTCCAAATAGGGATCTAAGCAGGGCATCCTAGAGGAAGGAGCCACAAATTGTTGTTCAGAGTCTGGGTGTTCTTTGTGTCCGTTTCATTAATGTTTGCAAAGTAGGGGACTTTGGTAGGGGCTTTAGCCTTTAGGTGGGCAACTCCGAATATATTACTAGTGCGATGGTTGTCTATAAATTTTTTTCTTTTTCAAGTATAGCTTTTCCCTGATTTTGCGTCAAACCTATGTTTTTCTGTCAAGTTCTATACTTTAGCAACACAATAATATTTATTTGCAGGTATATCAGACTACCGCGACGGTACTCGTGGTAAGGAATGGCAGCCCCACGCCGCCCTGGCAGCCGCGGCTGTCATGAAAGGCATCATCGCCGCCATGGACCCGCCTACTGACTAAATATCCCAGATCTACACCATAAGCCCTGACTGCACTTCAAACACAAATAACCCTTAGTTGCTATTTAAATTTTATTTTTTATGTTGAAATTGTTGGCGTTAGGTATGTGTATTGTTTCAAAGGTTCACATTATCATACATTTACGACAATTGTAAACAAAGAAAAATAATTCTGTTTTGGAAATCAGTGATTGGATTGGTTCCAATCGTGAATTCCCAATGTGGCCGAAGGGAAACAATAAGCCCGTTGCGTTAGTTAGGTATATCATCCTTAACTGTTAAATAATTAATGCATATTTAAATACTGGCTGACCCACGCAAACGTTTTTAAACATTCTTCATTGGTCTTAGCGTGATGATATATAGCCTTCCTCGATAAATGGACATCAATTACTGAAAGGATTATTCAAATCGGACCAGTAGTTCCTGAGATTATCGCGTTTAAGCAAACAAACTCTTCAGCTTTTATATTAGTATAGATATCTATATAAGCATTGTATTTTTATCGTATAAAACGTATGGGACTCTTTTATCAATTAAATCATAGTATCTATTTGTAATGACCTACATCTTTAATTGTTTACAATTACAGTCTGATCTCGGTTGTCCTTTGTTTGCAATGGATCGACATTAAGATCAGAAATTTCTCCATTTCAATTTTAAATAGTCAAAAAACATATGTGAAAGTGTAATCGGCCTATTGATTCGAGACGACAGTCATGAAATTCTAAGAACATGAAGAAAAAACATGTACCTAGATATGTACAGTCAAGTACTTTATTATGAATAAATTAAAATATTTAAGTTCATAACTGAAAGCTGGTTGCAGCTACTATTGAAACACCTTTGGTTTTGATAAGGAATTGTGTAAATTTGCCAATCTAATATAACAGAACTTTCAATCTTATTGCCCCATTAAGAAGACAGTATGTTTCTTGGCACAAGATTCCATATTAAAGATAACTTAACGATTTAACACCTAAAAGCACTGTTGTGTAATAATTAAGAAATTAAGCAAAGTATTTCTTATAATATTTATTGGAATCTATTATATCACTTGGTGTGTCTTTAAGTCAAATATATCCACGAAACACGAATGTAATTCCATTTTTTAATATTGAGTCTAAGATTAGTTTAATTAAAAATAAATTCGAATTGAGAACCTCTTCCTTCTTTGAATTCGGTTATAAAATTCCCAAACTTCTTTTCTAATTTTTTTTCGTATTGCGTAGATATTATGTGCTGCCTAATTATACTTCATTATGTTATTCATTTTTTTTAAATGTTCTTTCGATTATATAATTTAAACTCTCGTTTGTCGGCACTTAATGGAACTTGTTGCAATACATTCTAGAATTAAACTCACTTGCACTTATTCTACTATGTTTAATGGCTATCAATATATATAGCCATTAATTAAACCTTTGATGATGCCATAAGGCGAAACCGGTCAGGTGTAAAAATAAATAAATAAAATAGTGGAATAAATACAAGTGGGTTTAGTTCTAGAATGTTATTGCCATTAATTTCCAGTGTGGTTTTATAGGCCACAACCTCCTTTCTAAGGACAGGCCTATAAAACCTGTGGACTAATGATGTTAATATCACATACTTTTCATACCGGTGTTTTGATCTTTCTAATCATTCTGTAAGGGTTGTATTGAACCTCTTCCACACCTACTTAAATATTAATTCCTCAGAATTATTTATACAAAATTAAATGTAAGTTTAATAAGTAATATACAGGTTTACTTGCCTTAGCGTTGGCTGTTATAATAGTAGAAAGATATGTTTTAAAATATTTACAAATCATAAAATGTAGATTTAAATAAGTAGTGAAATAGTACACGTGTTAGTCTTGAAGACAAGATGTAGAAGAATATACTTATATGATTGCCTTCCATATTTATTACTTCCTAAGGGTGAGCGCCCACGGAGGGAGTAGCAGTGAAGATACTAATTTAGTAACAATTTAAATTCAACCTTAAGTTCTTCAGGATACAACTGTATTTGTTGCAGTGAAGTAAAATGACGGCGAGTGAAGCGGGTGAAGGTTGGTTTGAAACTTTAGGTTCAATTTAAATTGATACTGAATTAGTCTAATCGCCGCCACTCCATCCATCGGCGCTGACCATAAGTCAGCTCTTTGATGTACAAAACACCAAAATTTATTATCTCACGGTCAAATATACAAACGCTACTTCACTTATAAGGTGTCATTTAAATCTTGTTCTGCAGGAATAAACATTAGTGACATTTGTCTATCAGGCTGGTAATACAAGTCACCTTATATGTAGTTAAGACTGTGTTTATGTAATATACTTATTAAGAGAACCTTCCACAAATTGGCTACTTAAACCTTAATCTATGTTTTCATCTTTGAGCAACTATTAAATAAATAAATGGGCCATTATCAAAGAGAATATATACAACTTCCAAACTTTGTTATATTAATTTTGTGTCATCACTTAATGTTATTAAACTATAAAAGCCATAGATAGAAAAATGTTTTTAGAACTTCTTTTTCAAATGGGCTCAAATGTTTTAATTTTCTTGTAAAATTATTACTTTTTAAATTAAATCTTTAATTTTTCGAATAATATAATTATGTTACCATGTTTTAAATTATTTTTAATTTTAATGTGATTATAATGTTGCCCACATTTCAGTAACTATGTAAGTAATAATTATAAAGAAACAGATAATATAAATATCTGTGTCAGAGCTTAGTGTGTAAATTGGAGACTATTAGTAGATATAGTAATTTATCTATCTATTTATCTTTTGATTTTATACTAGAAAATGTCCACAGCAGTAACAGGCTTTCTCAAAATATGTAATTTATGTATTGGATGCTTGAAGGTTTTTATTTATTTACAACTTCATGCACTTGTTCAACGGCGGACTTATGCCTTAGGCATTATCTACCAGCCAATCTTTGGAGGGGTGTGGAGATCTAGGAAAGTAGGTTCAAATGAAAAATGCATGAATGATCTTTTAAAAGAAATTGTATTTTAAAATGAGTAATATGTCTGCAGGAGAACAATGATACAAAAATATCAAGAGTTAAAAAAGTATGTCCTACTAACCTATTCTTGTTTATAATTTACCGCCAAAAAATCATGTTCATGAAAGATTTATCAATCGTGATGTAAAACTAAAAGTACTATGAGCCTATACATCACGACTAACACTAGCTAGGCTCTCCTAAATGTTGACATTATCTAGTGTAAAGTTATTAGATAACTTAGCAAAGTTTCAATATTTAATCTTTAAGGTTAACACTGCCATCAAAGGCCTATTTGTAAGACTTTGTTATTTGACGATATTAAAATTTTAAATATGCAATATAACACCAAAGTTTGGACATTTGGCTGTTTTTAACAACCTTGTCTAGTCGCCTGAAATGTGAACGTTTTGTTGAAATATTTTATTTACATGTAATTCTTATTAACCACACATCTGAAAATTGTGGAACCACATGTTTATATCGCCGTTAATATTTAAACATTATAATGTATAAGGAGTTTTAGTGTTCAATTTAGCACCTATGTATTCACTAATTTCATGGGGGCCATTTTAAAAATGTTTTTGTCAATCTTGTTGAGATAAAAGTGGTATTTATAAAGAGATAGATCTTACCGACTGTGTATTTCTCGTTCACGTTCATTGAAAAAGAACCCCGTCGCTTTCTAAAATTAGTCGGGAATACACGGAATCAGAAGTGGACAAAATGTTATTCTTAAATGCAATTACACGTTTGTTTTGTTAGTTAAGTGATCAACACATTAAAGCACTTCAAGCTTTTAAAGCGATTTTCTGTTTTAACGGCTCATATTCAAAATAGCCATTAACGATTGTGATCTGTAATGTAGCACTTATTCTTGTCGCTTGTCGCCTTGTGTTATTCCTTATTATTTGTAGAGTCAACATTAGTATAATGTACGTACATAAAAATCAAGTTACTTATTTTTAATCTTTAGTATTTTATTTTCCGCTGTAAAAGATTCTCGTTATACTGTATTATCAATGTGTATTATAATTATTATAATTTTTATGAATCGCACAAATAAAGTCTTAAAGAAAATTATATTTTTCTTATTTATAACTGCCTGTGCCGCCACTGCGTAGGTATATATTTGTTTTGCTCAGAACCTTAGTTACGTTAGTGAAAACTAAATTTCTACCAACGTAAGTTATACTGTAAGAAATTAGTAACTTTCAACTCTTACATGGTATTTACATTATTACATCTTTTTACAAAATATATCTAATTGCATTTAGTAAAACCTTATTGTGGGCCTAGGCTTTCCGTACAAATAAATCGTTTCGAGGTTGTTTCACATCAAATTGCTCTTTTCGGTGAGTGCGTTAGGTGTTGCCATTGCGAAGATCAGCAGATGCAGTCCAAACGCAACGCCAGACGCTGTCACTGACGCGGCAGTCTGACTTGATGTGAAATAAACTCACGCTAGGTCCTCAGATTACAGTAATATTTGAAGTGCTTACTGGTGTATTCAAGGAAAAATACAAGAAAAAAGACATAGACTATAAAAATAATGTCTTGTATTTACTTACATCTAAAATTCATTTTACATTTAACTTCTAAAATGAGTACATCTTGACGTCATTAATAACCTAAACTTAATAGTGAAAAATATCAACTTGCTTCATTTAGTTGTCTTAATATAAGTTAACAAAAGCAATGCGTTTTGATAACAAACTTCAGCCAGAGATTTATTCTGAAATATAAAATATGATCATTAAATATCGTCTTATATTATACTTATGTATAAAACATACTAAGTAACATGTATAACAAACATAAAATATTAAGTCACATACATATAACAGATAAAACAGAAAAGTAAAAACATTTGCTAGTATCTAAAAAGGTATATTATCATGTTAGCCAATATATTAAACAGTGCAATACTTATTGTCAGGCAGTGTTTTACGGATATATAACGGATTTATAAATTTAAGAAAGGTTAAAATTCTACAAGAACATGGTAGATTTACAATCAATATACATAACCACCCTCATTTTTTCTTTTACTAATAATATAGATTCTTTAGGAAATATAGGTGTGTATGTAAATTAAGAACTATTTAGAAGTAAGAGCTAACGTGTGCCACAATAACATTTACTGTAAGATGAATTTAAAATAAAAAGGAGTACCTATTAGAGGAGTTATGTATCATGTATTGTTAATAAAATATTTACGAAGAAAAAGAGAAATATAGTAATATGAAATAATACTGAAGTTTTTAAAATTTCTACTATGTAATTACTCTACAAATTAATAGTCAGTGAATGAGCCCCATTTTCACTTAAGGTTTTTAAAACAGATACAACTGTCTTCCATATTAACTGGTTTCAAACACATAATTTGATTTTAACAGAGAATTAAAAATCTATATATATATTTAAATCAAATTAAATCACAACTTAACAATAAAGATTGGTTCTAAAAAATAAGTAATGTGTAAAAAATGTGTATTGATTGACCTTCTAAATTGCTGAAACTATTCCAATATATTTAAATACTGTTATGACATTGAAATGTATAGATTTTCTTATATTGCGATTTTAATCTAATGGAGTTGCCGCTTTTGATTTTTTCTGCAGTTTAGTCTAAATGATATAAATTAAAGTACATCACAAAAAATAAGAAGAAAAAGTTTAAAAAAACTGTAACCTAACTACATAAAAACTTTTAATTAAATTTATAAAGCATTTGTCACCCGGACTATTATTATGAATCTCTTGACACCTCATTATCAAAAATTACTTCAGTAGTTTAGGAGCTACGGTGTAACATATATAGACTGCCAAAACTATTAGCTTTTCAGTTTCAGAAAAGAAACCATTAAAAAAAAAGTGTGTGTGTACTTATGTACGTTAGAATTTATACTTCTTTGGCATGACAAGATAAAAAATTGAAAAACTTAAATGTTGACTAACCTACTAGTTCAAGGTGTCGGTTTTTCGTGACAGTGTGCATATGCATCGTAAAAATTTACTCTTATCATTTTTCCCTAAAGTGCCAAAAGAAGTATAACTTCAAAAATAATATATTTATAATATTGCTATGAGATTACATCACAAGGAAACAGACAGCTATTATAATAATGTTAGTTGCAGGTGCAAACACAAAAGCAATATTTCATATATGGAACTATTTTACTTGCATCAGTCTTAGAAGCATCATCAGTTGTTTGATCATCTATTTATTGCTGGTCTTCTATAAGTTCATAAAAACAAAGTCATTTTATAGCAAATACAATATCTTAAACATCTTACTTATACAACAATCTTCACAGATTAAAAATTCTCAAATAATTTCATGACTATCTTTTCCATTTGGAGTTATATCTTCAGTTTAATTAGATGCAATTTATCAAGTATTACACATAATTCTTAAGTTATTGATTATTACTCACCAACATATTTAACTTCGTCAAAAGCTTTTCTTGCTTTCTTAAGTTCTTCATTCATTGTAAGTAGGTCTTTAACACGAGCATATTTACGTTGATCTTTTCTGACTAAAAAAATTATATCCTCTACTTGGACTCGCCCTGTGCGTCCTACCTCCATTGCTCTGAAAATTTTAAATATAGAATTTATATTATGAGAATTCAAGTGCATATAGCTTCTATTTCAAGAAAGAGGTTGTACTGTAGATACCTGTGTGTAGTTTCCGTGATAAATTCGATTACTAAATCTTCCAAAAAGTCTACACTTTCTGTGTACGGATTCTGATCATCACCGAAACCGTACATCATACATCTTAATTCTTTACTGAAGAGTCTTTTTCGTCCGGATGCAGTCGCTCCTAGTTGTTGTTCGGTTTCTTCTTCATCAAACTGCAACATAAAAGTGTTATACAGGATTTTTATAATATTTACATTTTATTGGCAAGTAGATATTGACTAACCTGGTCAAAGTTATCAGCATCAGCGTTAGAAGTTGCCATTGTAGAAGAATTTCCGAATTAAAGAATGTTATCGTATAATTAAGTACATAAATATTTAGAATTAGAAAGTTAAATTTATATTCAAACGACAAAACCCAACGTGTCAAACAAACACACAATTGACTCAAATGTCAACTTATATAGCCCTTAAGGTGGTGTTACGTTCTGTTCTATCCTATAGTTGGTCAATTCAGTGTTGCCAATTCAGATTTTTATCTCAATTCAATTGTTATGGTAAATTTAAAAAATATTTTGGAGTCCTAGAGTTATTTCTAGGTTTCTAGGTATAAGATCCGAGGTAAGATCGATCTTCATCGATCTGTTATCCCGATAAAAATTATCTATCTATGTGGTATAAAAGCTAAAAAAATGCTTTACCCACAAGTAAAGATTTTTTAAAATATCACTTAAGTTTTATCCAAATGCACAAAACACCAATGGAAAGTACGAATCCTACTAATATTATGAACGTGAAAGCTTGTAAGTATGGTTGGATGTTTCTTACTCTTTCACGTGCAAAACTACTGCATGAATTTTAATGACACTTTACATTAATATAGCTTATACATCAGAATAACACATAGGCTACTCTTTGCCGCGATAGCCGAAATATACGCGGGTGGAGCCCCGGACAACAGCTAGTATGTTATATGTGTATTTTGCAACACCTAGGTTGAATACTATTTTCTTGTCTTGTCTGGTAGCCTCATACAAAAAGAAAGAAGTATTTTAAAAGTTGCTGTTTTTTTTACCAGCTCACAATTATCTTCTCTTTTATAAGTTTAATTTTTCCGTTATGTGATGGTAGAATTTAAAAAAAAAACTGAATAGAAAATGTCAGACATGGACGTAGACATTGTTGACAATCAAATTGTGGCAGGTCAACGAGTGTAAACATATTGAATACAGTACATATTTTAAAATGATTTAATACTAAATTTTAAGTCATTTTGAGTATTTTAGAAGATTAACTAGATCAAAATATCAAGATGAATCCTATGACGTGCGTAAACAAATAACTTATTTGTATCCCGATAACGGAATTGTAACTGATTGATTATTTTACGTTTTAAATTTTTACTTATTTTACAGAAATGTGAAAAACGTTTTGAAGTTAAGTGAACGAGAACTGGGTAATAAATCAAAAAGTTCTTGGCACGATCAATATAAAGATAGTGCTTGGATATTTGTTGGTGGCTTACCATATGATCTTACCGAAGGAGATGTTATATGTGTTTTCTCACAGTAAGTACAACTACAACAAAATTAGCAAAAGTTTAAATTATTATCGTAATTACTATATATAGTTGCATTTTTTAACTTAGTAATCACAATAAAAAATATAATGAGTAAGAAAAGTTCTCAGTTCTTAGAACTGTACTTACCTGACTTTCACACATACATGTAGCTTTTGTTATAAAGCCTCAGCATTGTAACATTTACATAACAAAAGCTGTCTGTAGGTGAGACTAAAATTTTTTTTATTAATTTTTTTTTGTCATCATGACGTTTGCTTAGATGAATAAAACACTTGACATTGGATTGGGAGACAAACCTCTGTTTATATTCTACCTGTCGGAAGAAGGTAGCACTCAAGTGGTTATTGAAAATGAACAAATATATTAGTTAATGCCTTAAAAGCGCAAATCTGTAAAAATTCAAATCACAAAAATTCTATACTGCTGATGTTAGGTTTCTTTATAAGTTTTGTATAAGAACTTTTATTATTTCAGGTATGGTGAAATTGTAAACATCAATTTAGTTAGGGACAAGGCGACAGGCAGGTCTAGAGGTTTTTCCTTCATATGTTATGAAGATCAGAGATCCACAATTCTTGCAGTAGACAATTTAAATGGAATTAAGGTATGTATAATAAATGTATATTATTGTAATAAAAACAGAAGACTTCAGAGGTATTTCACATGAAATCCTTTTCAATGGGGAGTGTTAAGAGATGCATTTAGTGCAGAATTCAGTATGAGCCAATTGCAACGCTGAACATGGTAACCAGGACAATAGAGTTTAAGTTGTGTTGAAAAATTCAAATTCAAATCATTTATTTAAATAAGAGACTAAGAGCCACTTGCTCAACATAGCTTTAATACATTTACAATTACCAACTTGCATGACAATACATTTTTTGTTAAACATGTTTAAGAAACTGCTCAAGAAAGAAAGAGCATGTACTAGATTATCAAGGTATATTAGGTGAAAACTCCAAAATCTACTACCTGCTTGTGTCGATCTGTAACTTCCAGTTTCCAAAATGTGTAGAGCATTATGATAAAATTACTGTCAAATAAACTTAAATAATTATTTAATAAATTGATTTTTTAAATTTATCTCTAAGTAAGAAAGAAAGAAAGAATAGAGGCCTAAAGAAAAGGAAAAAGGAATAAAAAAGAAAAAGGCCTTTCCTTTATTTAAGGCCTAAATCTCCTTTCAAAGGAGAGGCTTAAATCTCATTTTAAAGAACAGGCCTTAATCTCCTTTCAAAAGAGAGGCCTGAATCTCCTTTCTAAGAAGAGGCCAGGTCTAGCAATGGACTGTTACAGACTGTTGGTTATATGATGATACTTATGCATTTATAGAATTTAATTTTGTTTTAATTACAGATTTTGGGCCGAACAATTCGCGTGGATCACTGTGAGCAATACAAGGCACCAAATGCTGATATGAGTAAAGTTGATGAATTGACTGCTGCAATCAGAATGGAAGGATGTGCACCTCAACTGCCCTTGCTTCCAATTAAAACTGAAGTTTTAGTTAAACAGGTACAATCTAACATAATTTCTATATTAATAATGATTATACTTATGAATCTATTTACCTTAAAAATTATACAAATATGTCCCAGTTGACTTATCATTGTTGCCTAATTAGCAAATTAATCTTAGTTTCTTGGAAGAGCAACATATATTGATCGTAATTGAAGTGAGAGTAACTATAAATACTAGTCTTTGTGATGAGGCCGGGGATATTTGCTTTGACAACATTAAATACGAAGATCGGTAATACATAAATTAGTGATCTAAAGGCTCGTAAACATGTGTTTGTGTCTTTATTTCTTACACTCTAATTGCTGAATCAATTTTGTTTAAATTTCACCTGGTAACAGACGCTCGGGGATAATCCATAGTCAACTTTTAATATTGAGAAAACAATGCGATGTTTCCATGGGGCATTAGCATTGTACGTGAAATAGATTAACTGTGAGTAACACTGAAGGATACAGCTAGTGTGATATGTATAAAATTAATTAAAATGTGTTATTTACTAACAAGTTAGTAAATAACACATTTTAATAAATGTTTTTGAAATGTGTATTTAGATTCTTTTGTGTTATTTAAGGAAAAAGAACCAAAAGTCAAAAGAGAAGGGAGAGTAAAAAAGAAGAAAGAGAAGAAAAGTAAAAAAAAAAAAAAAAAGAAAAGTAAAAGCAGAAGTTCTTCATCCAGTTCAGAGTCTAGTGACAATTAGGGTTTGTTATTTTAAGAGAAATAAAGTTATAAGAATTGTTTTTATTTTTTATTTAACGAACATAAATACAACTTAGAGAATTAAAGATGCACATTGAGATCATAAATTGATTATACTTATAACATATAATTAATTAAATTGATTTGTCACATTTTACGTACACTTATAATTCTTTGGTATCCTTTAATAGCAATAATCAATAGACGAGCAGACACACAACATTACACAAAACTACCTACCTAAAAAACCATCAATAAATCTTTGTCAAATAGATAATATTATTAGCAATAAGTTAACACGAAACAAGTATACATATACTACTAGGTATATTTTATTATATACCGTATATATTTATATATATGATAAGAGAAAAAATAGGAATGTTATTACAACTATTCTTGTTCTATTTCAGTTGATAAATTATACCACTTTTCACAATGTCTATCCCCATAGACGAGACCAGACATAGATAGACCTGACCAAATAAACATTTCTAAATAAAATTCTCATGTCGCGGTGTTTATTACCAAATTCACCACCCTGTCACTACAACCAACAGTAAAAAAATATTTAGATAGGCTCTGCCTCCTTTAAGGTCATCAACCAATAGAGCAATGCTACAGAGCAACTGCTGATGACAATGATGAAATACATTGTGTTATTTACTTTCTAACATCTTAAATATAAAATTCTCGTGTCGCTGTGTTTAATACCAAACTCCTCAGAAACGGTTGGACCGATTTTATGAAATGGTATGTGCATATCGGGTAGCTCTGAGAATCGGCAAACATCTATTTTTCATACATCATAAATTTTTATGCCTAAACGTTTGCCGGGTCAGCTAGTAAACTTACAATAATCATATATGCTTTGAAAGCTCAAAAAGTTTAAATAAAACTATATCCCATTTGACAACATTTATATAGCTATTGTCACCAGGGCCATTATTAAAAATCTATTGGCACATAATTAAAATCGGTTCAGTAGTGTAGGTGGTGTGGTACATACAAACATAGATAGGCTGCCAAAACTATTTTACTAAAACTATTTTACCATTTGATTTGCCCATAGTCGGGTGAAAAGGTACAAAGTTTTATTTATAAATAAATATATGTATATTGGTAAATACAATATTCTAAAACTGAATAGCTTTATTCACACAATACATTTTTAATTTCCTCTAAAACGGTGGGGTTGTTGAATGCGAGGATACCTTCACTGTTGCGGTAGCAGGATGGGTTGAGACCTGTCTCAACATTATAAGTGATGGGACCGAGTGGTTTAAATCGTAGTACATCACCTCCTTTCGCTTGTAAGATGGCGTGGGGAGCGCATGTGTCCCAGCGGAATGTCGTCCCTTGTGATACTACGTAAGCTGCAGCTTCGCCTGTAAGTTATAATAATGATTTGCAGCCTTATTCATATGTATCATTTAATTGTAAGCAAATTTGCTGGATTGCATTTAAGGATTAAAGTTAAATATGCTTTCAACAGGCATTCAGTTAAAGCCTGTTATTTAAAAATTACTAACAAACTCATCAATTTTATTTATGTCTAGATTTTTATTCATATATTTACTTATTATTAGATGAACTTTGCAGTGTTACCTGCAATATAAGTTTACCAGCAGGAAATGCTGCAGGTCCGATAATTTTCTTTTAAATCTAAATCTGTCTGGAGTCCTCGGGAATAGACACTTTTTTTATTCAAAATTGGTCCCTCCGTTTATGAGGAGTCACATACACCAGCACAGAAGATTTATAATATTATCAAGATTGTATATTACAAGGATTGAATCTTTTTGTTTTTAGTTTTCTATACTCTTCTGTATAAACTTTAACACAATTAAATTTCATACTCCCCTGTTCAGATAATTTTCATGAAAAGCGGTATAAAGTTTTTGCTTCACAATATAATATATAACATTTTATTGGTGTCAACTTACCTAAGGCAACTTTTAAAAGCTTGTGTCCTGCACCAGGGACAGTTTTCACTTCCCAGCCAGCATTCTTGAATTTTGCAGATATTTCAGGTTTTTCTGCACCACTCATCAGAACAATATTCTTTTGTTCAACTGTATGGCTTCCACCCCATTCACGAACGTCCCCATAGTTGACACCCCACACAACTCTACCTTTGCCACTGAAAAGCATAAATATTTCTTGTTGAATGACTAGCTTTTCAATGTCTGTATATGTCGGTTAAGTTAATAGGAGCCTATGTCCTTCCACAAGAATCAAAGTAAATTGGTACAGCGCAAGACATACTTTTGAATTTGTGTTTGGATAGTGAGAATAACATTACTTAAAATTGTATTAATACTACACAGCTGAAATTTTAGATATATCCAAGGTTTTTGGTCATATAAGGGAAGGTCAAGACAAAGAAAATTGCAATAATTTAATACTATTTCTTTATGAGGTTGTAACAGTAACATAATCATTATACCTGGTGGTGGAAAGCAATAAATGATTTTTTTTTCCAACTAATAAGTTTTTTAGATATTTGTTCTGTGATGCTGAAGAATGTTAATGTATGATTATATTTACTTATTTTACAAGTAAGCTATTAGCCTATGAATGCAATTCACATTTTGTACTTAGTCACAACATAATAAAAGACCCACTCACAATAGGAATAAACTAGTTTATGCAAGCGGATCCACCCCATATATGTCAGTTATTGCGGCAAATAGTAGCCTATGTGTTATTCTGATGTATCAGGTATATTACAGTAAAGTTTTATCCAAATCCGATGAGTAGTTTTTACATGAAAGAGTAAGAAACCTCCATCTATTCAAACTTTCGCGTTCATAATATTAGTAGGACGATTAACCAAGAAATTTTACCACAGTTTTACTGATACATACTGAGTAGCTAAGTGCTTGTATAGTTAATATTGCATGGCATCAAACTCAATCTAAGGCTGATCATTCAAGAATATATTAACTATGCATGTTTGCATCCAGGATTCACCCATCCAAGTAGACAAGAGATCAATCAGGGTTTCTCAATATCTTTGTTTTATATAGAGTTACACAACACTAATTAATGTAACATTACAGTCAGATAATAATAATAATACTAGAAAAAGGTACCAACTTACTTGTCATAAAATGGCTGATTGATAACTCCAATAACTGGCTCACCAGTTGATCTTCTGTAAGCACCAATAAGGACTGTCACACATAGAAGACCGCTATCAGCATCAGCTTCTCCACGAACACCTGCTATAAACTCTGCAGTAGCATCTAAAATGAGAATATAAAATTACTTATTTTGGACTTGCTTTATACCGAAATGTAGTTAACATTCATGAAATAATATTACCAATAGGGTCTATCCAAACTCCTAAGTCTGAAGTATCTATGTTTGACAAGTTATTCGGTAGTTTGTCAGAAAAGCCGTGTGAAGTGTTACAGTGAGCTGCTTCAGCCATACGTGCAGCGACAGCAGGCGCTACGAGCCGTCGTAGCACTTCGGCTGTATCTTCCTTACTGCCTTGCAATGTGATGCGAACTCCATTTATTTCAGCACACTCTTCACCTCTTACGTGTTTAGCAAGATCAGGAAAGCAAGACGCTATCTCACACCGAGCCGCTTCTTGGGCTACGACGTCTGCTAAAGTTTTAAAGTCGTGCTCAAAACGATCGTTGGCTTCTTCGGCAAATTTTTCAGAAACAAGTAGTTCTTCATTATGTGGCCCCGCACAGCAAGAACGTGCTACGCAGGCCGCTTTTTCTGATGCATTTATAAGAGTTTCTAAAATATTTTTCATTCTTGTAGATCGATAATTCAATTTATTTTTATCCACTTTGATTCTGTTTACAAAGAAACGTCAGATCACAACCCAATGTCAATTGTCAAATTTTCTTTTTAAGAACAGATAAAACTATTTTATAGACTAAAATAATGTGTCTAATAATAGTAAGGTAACTAATAAAAGTAAATAAATTAACTACGAAAAGTTAATTAAATCGATCAGTAGACTAATTAAATCGAATCCAGAAAAAAAGCGCGGTAAACCTATTTCAGACCTGGTGTATTTTTTCTGGCTGTCAAGAGATTTTGGTAATAAATTTTTGTTAAATAAGTCGTTAAATATACACATTATTGCTATTTATGAATGTAAATAAATGTAGTGTAGTCTTCATCATCTGGTATGTTTTTATGCATACATTAAATACATACATACACGTACAAAACTGTAACGATAAGTTATGATTGGTCGAGAATATACATAGAACTCCTTACGTATTAGAAACCGATAGACCTGAAAGTTCGCCAAATATTTCTTAAAGAAAACGTTTCCTTGTTAAAAGAATTGGCTACTTGACTATTGTGGCAATATAATTTGAAATTGATTGATTATGGTAGCTTTTATATAAACAATGATTACATATTAAATATGTTTACAAATTTTGTAACGCTAGTATTTTATTGCTTTAAAATAGTTTTGCGATTTTTTATCAGTCGATTTAAAAGGCTGAAACACGCCGGCCATATTGTCTGTAGTGTATGACGTCACATTTTACAAACAAGAAAATATTACCGCTGTCTGCTTGCATCCTTTAGCTCCGATGGGTATTCATCTTCATTCTACGGCATTTTTTATTGACAGGGTAGTGCCTTGAAATATGCTGACAACTATTTAAACCGTCAAATTCAGTTTGCCCTCAGGGTTGCGAAGGTCCGATGTCAGTCACTCCGTGGAAAAACCGATATTCAGTTAAAACTTTAAATAATATTGAACATTATAAAGGCTAATCAACTCAGTGTCAGAAATTGTCGGACATGGACATTTCATAATTATACAAATAAAGTTTCATAACATGTGAGGCTATTTATCAAACATGCTTAAATTGAAAATAGTTTTCTTACTTTTCATTATCAATTCATTCAGTCAATAATTCATAATCATAAATGCAACCATTTTTTAAGAAATAATTTTCACCTTTTCACTATATCTATACAATAAATAAAATAGAAGTGTCTGTTTGTAATTTAAAATAACAGCTTCTTATATTTAGTAAGAAACTGTTAATTTAAATTAATAAACACATGAAAGTTAATACTGAACTTACATCAAAAAATCATTTTTTTGTGTGTGTCTATTTGATTCGGGTAAGCTCCTGTACGGCTGGACCGATTTTGACGGGACTTTCATAGGCTGATGATTTAAGAAGTAACTTAGGCTACTGTTTAAGATTAGCTTCGCCGCTACCCGCGGGTAACGTTGTGGGTCTCAGATAAATTTAAATACATAGTCATCACTAGATCTCCAGTGTGTTAACTAAAATCAAACTGAAATTTGCACCGTGAATTACCTACTTTTACTTGGCAAATATATCCAAGTACTTAACAGTACTATTTTAGTTACCGAGAAAAAAGCATAGCTTTATCAAACAATGAAATCGTTTTGTCACACTTTATTTTTAATGAAAGTGTTCAAGGTTGTCAAATATTGTTAACGCGGGAATATCGCGGGTGGTCAGCTATCATGAATGCATGATCTCCGTCGTGAAACTGTGCGTGATTGACCTTAAAGGCGCGTGCTTACCATTTTATATAAAAAAATGTAGTAAATTAAATAAAGTACCAAATAAACGATATTGTAATGTCATAAAGTAGTTCACGAACACTCCGTAGATTGGTACTAGCGACTGTGGTTTATAGTTTTTTTATTTTATTATTTATCAAATCCTAATTTGACGCCTCGGTGGCGTGGTGGCAGCGTTCGCAACTGCTTGAATTCTTAGGTTCGATTCAGGTCGGACCGAATATTTGTATAATTTTCAAATATTTATTATATTATAATATGTATTTATATCAGTTGTTCAGTACCCATTATGCAAACTCTGTTTAGTTTTGGTCAAATGTCTAAAATACTACTATTATTTAAAAGTTTATGGATAGTGAATAACTAAATAGATCACGTCCATGTTCCAGTGTTCTAATTGTACGGTTAGCGTAGTGATTTATGCAGTCGCTATGCTGCTTGAACCTATAGTGTTGTGGGCTCAAACCCCACAATGGGACCACACTATGTGTAATCCACAAATTTTGAGTCTGGGTGCTCTTTGTGACCATATCATATATGTCTGTAAAATCCACACAGGAATAACACACAGGAATATTTTTAGTACTAGAGTAGTCTTAAACAACTTTTTTTCTTGTTAATTGTCTGTGTTACATTAATAAGATTTTACTGCACCAATTATCTTTTGCATCGTGAAATAGCAAATTGGTAGCCTATTACTACATACGGTAATTCAAGAGTATAAAAGATTTATTGATTTAATTAATCTCCGTTATTAATGAAGTATAAAGTAAGCTGGGGGAATTGTCTCCTGTTTATTAAGAATTTGATGCATACAAAAAAAATGCGATGCCTATTTGCTTTTCGGTACTCGAGTCCGATCGTGATGTTGACAAGCCGTTTATCCGCCCGATGTCTATTTCGAAATTGGGACGTATATCATATTTTGTAAAAAGACTACATGTAATATAAGATACACATAAAGGTTAAACATGTATTTAAGTTAGCTAATCCTAACTCGTAAGTACATGATGACTAACGCTCTTTTAAACAGTTATTATTATAAAAATATTATATATAACTCAATAATGCTTGGAGTGATTGTAACTTAAAAAAAAACAATGTACAGCAGAGAGTCGATTATCCGAATTAATTGGGGGATTTGGGTGTTCGGAAAACCGGTATTTTCAGATAATCGAATAACCTATGTGCATATTGATCCAGCCATATTTACGTACAGGTTAATGCATACCATGTTTACTTTTATATCTTTAATCACAAAAAGGAATTAAACAAAAAAGTGCAGACAACTTGTAGTAAAACATGTATGTGCTAGGTACAATTAACGCTTAAAAAATCTTAAATCTTCGTCTGCCAAAGTAAGCCTATCCTAGCCATATTTAAAAAAAAATTATTTGATTCTGGTCGCTTTCAGCCTGTGGCATGACTTTGCCAGGCAAACCTATTTTGACCAATTTTAAATAGATTCATTACGAGTAGGTGTAGAAAACACTTCAAATTATTGATTCTTGTATGGACTTGACAATTTCGTGTTTCCCACTTATACAAGTAGTTACCACTCTAATTCATTATGATATTGAGGCCAGCTAATTTTTTAAAAAAATAGCAAATTTTGATGTCTTCAAAATATTTATATAAAGTTCAAATGATGTGACTGTTCAAAAAGAGTCAATGACAAGGTCTTAGTGATCTCCGATTGGTTTAAGTCTATCGCTTCTCTTAAAGGTCCAAACATCAATGTTTTAGGTCATTGATTTAAACTTTTCAAAATTCGAATAAAATGGTCCTTAAGCTTGGTCATCCTTTTTCTTATTTACGTTGCATTGCAGTTTCTTTATCAGTACATTATTTTTCCTTTTGAATGTTATAAGGTCTAATTTCCTCCCATATTTTCCAAACCTTGCAACTTGGATTTAATGTGTTACAAAATCGGGCGGAAATGTATTCTTCTTATCCATTGAATCAAGGTTGAAACTGAATCATTTCAGTAGGTACCTACCAAGTTAAAGGCTGTGCACCATTCACTTATAACCCAATCTAGGTATAATTTGATATTTTAATTTGTTAAAATTGACTTTTAATGCCTTAGCACACATTAGTCATTCTTAAAAAGTAAGAATGTTCATAATTTTGGACGCTTCATCCCATCGATGCTTTATTCCTAATTAAGTAATTTTGACTTATGATGAGTGTTTTTTCAGTATCTTTGGTACTTTTATTCATTCATCATTAACAACTTATAATGTCCCAGTGTTGGGCTCGGATCTCCTCTCAGGAGAGTGTTATGGCCATTCGTTCCCACGTAGGCTAAATGTGGGTTGGGGACTGGCAAGATTACGTTGTGGCTACGTAATCTTGCCGTTGGATGTATTCAAGCCGACCAAAGACCTCCAACTAAGTTTTACAACTGTTGTCCTATGATAACAACCGGGACCGGCTAACGTGACGTGATGGCCTATTCTTTCAAAACGTTTATATTTAACTTGACAAAGTTGTACAAGTTTTTAAATAGCTGTTAGCCATCATCAGTCTATCCTTAGCTCAGTTCTATATCAAGTCGACGCAGCTTGTTTTATTTCTCATATTCTCATACTCAACTCTATCATTGGACATGTCGTACTTCCTTTCTAGCTTTATCTTCTCTCAGGTAAACCCAACAACTTTTCGTTGGTCTTCCTCTTCTCTTCTAACCCTAAATTCAAACATTCCTTACAATTTCTTAACTTATTTCTTCTCTTCTCTCCGTATGACTTGTCCATATACATTCTGAATGGGCTTTAGTACAGAAGTACACAAGAAAATGTGTGAAAGTGGCAACCCAGATCTCCCAAACGATCTTTAATCCCTTTTTTGCTAACTTCAAGGTCTCGTGTGTGTCCATGCCAAATTTATTAAATTTGATTACCTACTTATTCAGGTAAAAAAGATAGGTATATGTATAAGCTATTTAAAGAAATTGTTTAAAGAAAGACAAGTTAGCCTTGACGGGATTTATGCGTTTATATGTTTGCAAAAATGGAAACCCCGTCCATAGGTACTTTACACTCTACATATCATACAAATAATACATAAGATAATTGATTTTGGAGTTATGCAACATCTACAGAGACATTAATTTTATCATCTGTTAAAATAAAAACATTATATGAAAAATGTACTAAATACAAACTTGTGACGTCACTGTTTTAGATTACTCAATTGAGCAACATATTTCAATGTTTATTTGATTAAAATTTGTAATAGGAATAAAAAGTTGTAATAATTATATTTTCCTAAATGTTTTGTAATTTTACTTTTAATGAAGGAGACATCGGTATTTATTTAGGATACAGTCGCGTATCCTATTATATTTTTTTGTCTTCGAACTTCGTCTATTATGAACACACATCAGATATGCATCAATTTGATCGTCATGGTGCCCGCGTTTGACGTTGCGATCAGTGAAGTTTTCAATGAGGACCGTCCCAATTAACTCTCTCTCGATTTTACAGATCTCTTTCTACAATCGCTAACGCCCCTATTCTCTTCTATTATTCTGTTTTGTCTACGTGATTTAATATTGAGATTAAACCCGTTACATTCTTTAGTTTTCTAATAACGTTTACGTTTGAAGAATGTCAACTTGGCTAAGCCTAGCTGATGACATAACCTTTTCGGTGCAGGTAATCCTCCGACATAAAGAGACTTACTCTTATATATATAGATATGTACAACAATAAGGTGTGTTCTCTGTTTTTTAAAGCAGGCCACAGCCCGAGCCAATCCAAAAAAATATGTGAAGGTGTACTAGATGAAAATAACTTAATAATAATTAAGTACATTAATTTAAAACACTTATCACGTATCAACCAGAGCGATATATTAACCTCGTTACGATAAAAGTTGTGACTCCTTGAATATTGTGACAATCACTATTGCGTAATTTATCGGGTTCTTATTTCAAAGGATGAATGAATGGATTTTTTTGGACTTTTCAGTCATTTTATTTCAGTTATTTTAGACATCTTACACACAATGCTATATAGTCCCAAACTAAGCATAGCGTTTACTATGTATAATTTAATACATGTATACTTTTTTTTGATAATTCGTACATATATACAAAATGGAAAACACTCAAACGGTATGCACGGTCATACAAACCTTGGGTTCGTTCGACCAATGAATCAAACTCGAGATCTTAAGCGCAGACGCATACGCTACTACTGCGCCTACGAGGGTTCGGCAAGGGATTGAGGCTATTATTTCATAAAAGTCATTTTTAGTCTGTAAAATAGTTATAAACGGCTTCTAACACTATTTATTTATAACGTGACTGATTTGTTTAATCTATTATAAACCTAAGTTGGAAAATACAAGACGACGCTTTATAATTGACTTGCGTGTCTAATTGTAGGTCATTTAATTTAACTTGTAGCATCCTCATTAAAAAATCTAGGTATTATATAACTGTCGTAATTGTATATATATATTGTATATGTTGTTCGTAATTGTGTTAAAAGAGACAGATGCTGACTAAATTTATGAATAACTAAGTTGTTAAAATCAAGATACTGTTAAGATAATGTTCTCCCTCAATAGGAATTTATTCCGTGTCTCGGGGTCTTCAAAGCATGCAACATGCAAGAAACGGACACGGAGAATACGTATACTTAGAATATCATTTTTTGGACCACGCAAAGAGTTTTCCCATGTGAAACATCGAGCCCACAATTCTCAGTGCAGAAGGAAATGACAAAGTACCTACAGTACAGTATACAGTCTTGTAGAATCTGAAACTACAATCCTAATCCGAATCTGCCTGGGTATCTATTACATTGATACTTGAAGCAGAAACTTTGTGCTCCTTCTCGCTAAATTGTGCAGACAAAGCGATATGAAATTTGGTACAGTAACAATTTATTCATAGGAGGTGTGAGTAAATATCTTATACCTATATCCATAAATCATGGTACATGTAATTAATACAACAACTTTATAGTCGTAGGATAGTGTAAAATTATTTTCTGATTGTACTGAACCGATTTTAATGGAAGTTGGCGTGGTGATACTTGAGTACTGAGGAAGCTGAGGAAGCAGAAAGGCTACTTTTTACCACAGTAATCGATATACACGTTACTGATAAAAGCTAGTTTCATAAAATTGACCTTTTAATGTTAAGGTTTATGACATGGGGACCCTGACTCTATTCAAAATAATAGCTACTACTGAAGGCTACCGTGATCACATGCAATATCGGGTGTCAGATATCACTACTTAGATTATTTTGTACCGGCTTAGAAATAATAAAAAATGTTATTAAATCATTGCGCTGCCACTGTAACCGTTTGACATAATCGGTGCGTAAACAATAGAAAAAGTTCTGTACAAGGTCAAATTTATAGTTTCGATATGAAAACTGTTACAGCACTTCGACATTAATAATATTGGCACTTAATATAGGCCGGCAAAGGCATTTATATATTTTGAAATCAATATATATTATTTCAAATGGGTTTAGTTCAGTCTAGTTACTACGGTAGCCAGTGTTTAATTTTCAATTTTATTGCTTCAAGTGTAAGGAGCTTCTTAATTATTTTGTTGTGTGTTTAATGATTGTTGGATGATTAATTGGGCTAATGTAGGTGGGAAATAGTTTGCCTCACCTACATTTAAATAAAGTTTAGTAGAAAGTTAGCTAAAAAGATAAGTTTACGTTTTTATTTGATTAAATTTCAAAATTTTCTAATTTGTTTCTGATTGACTGCCTCGGTGGCGCAGCGGTAGCGTATGCGACTGCTGTTCTTGAGGTCTCGGGTTCGATTCCCGGGTCAGATCAAAATGTTTGTATGATCTGCAAATATTTGTTTCGGAGTTTGGGTGTTTTCTTTTTATGATATGTATGTATTTACAAAAAAAAAAGTATATATGTATTTATATCAGTTGTTTATAATACAAGCTCTGCTTAGTTTGGGACTTGATGGCGTTGTGTGTTAGATGTCTGAAAATATTAAATATTTAATTTCGTTGCGTATTACAAGCCACTTTTACTGTATCCCTTAGCGTCACTACTCGTTGTGTTCGTAGGTCGCAGCTACCAAGAGTTAAAGTAGTAGGAATATGTGAAGGACTAGATTCATTGACAAAAGGCGCTAGAAATTTCTTTCTCTCCCTTTTTCTTCTTATCTCTTCCTGTCACAGAACTGTCATATGGATACCTAATCGCAATCGCTACAAGTTTCTATAGTTTCAGTCATATTCAGTCAACCATAATATGTAAACCTCCTAGTAGGGTTGTTTTCATTGATCTAATGTCAATTTTCCTTATTCCCTCGTCTCTTTTGAAAATAATTGAACCAGAGGTGACATTAAGCAGGCTATAAAAGACTACAAAAACCCTTACCTACTCTAAATATTATGTCAAACCCAAATAAAATTGGAACAAGGACTGGAGAAAAATGATGATGAATTAAACATAAGCTATTACAGCAAAGGCAGGGTCTGCGCTACCTTATATCATTCGAAGATTTGTTACCTCTTTAGTGGCATAAATATTTTTATCTAGGTAGATATTATTTTAGTTAACACGGGAAATGAAATTGTTAGCCCGGTTTTTACGTGCGTGATGTTTTGTATATCACTCACATATTATAATTTTATTTTGTTTTTACTTTTGCTTTCATTTGATTCTTAATTTTGTCAGAAATTTCATTTTGTTAATTGCGTATAATTTATGTTGCAATTGCTTTTTTTTTTATTTTTTTTTTTATCTGTACATAAGTTTTTGTTCTAAGCTCCTAATTTCACCGACTTTGTGTATGTTTATTGTTGATTTTCCTTAAAATAATTGATAAATATATCTACTATTATACGTTTCGCTGTTTATGAACATGTAGATAACCTATTATTTTTGTTTTCTAATCGTTTTGCGTTATTGTTTTTAATTTCTGAACTAATTGTTTTTAATTGTAAAGGGTCTCGAAAGGGTCTCTTGACAGACAAATGTGTTGCCGACCTTGTAGTCCCCTTCTCCGATTAACCGAATAAGGAGGAGGAGGGTGTGGGTTCCAGTAAACTTACTATTGAACAGGTATTTCGTTTGCCTTGATGATACTACGCCTTACTTAGTGCCGCTATTAATGAGTTCCTGCATTGCTTGCTCTGTTACGTATTAGTATTATATAGTAGTGTAGATCAGCGGCGATAATCGCTTGCTTTAGGCGATACGTATGTTCATTTGCCCTTATTAATTAAAAAAAAAGAGTTTAATCTTATATATCTATTGATGGTATAATATACTTCTACAATTTTCTCAGTAAAATAACCATATTATTAGTTTTTAGGTTAAAATACTGAATATATTTTCGGTTTTAATGGAATGAAGTAGTTGGCACTTTAGAGTTATACCTACTCGTAAATATCGATTAATTAACTAGTTAGTACTATTATATTCATTTTGTTTGCGTGTTGTGGTAAATGGAATATAGGTCTTCTTTAGTTAAGTAACATTTTAACTGTGAAGTTAAAATTTGGATCAGTCGTCATAGCCAGCCCAAATTACTATATATAAGTCGTAACGGTAACTATCATCATTATCAGCCGGCACCCTACAGGGGTTTGCAGCGGGGTAATGTGCAAGAATCGGACCGTCTAAAAGTACACCGTATGTCACTTTGCTCCTGAAATAAGAGGGACTCGGTAGCAGCTATTATTACGAAATCTAGATCATCATCAGTCCACACACCAGAGAGGCCTAACTCCTTTCATATTGGACGTCATTTTGATTGATTTTGGGCTTCTCATATACAAGGGTGGGTGATTATGAAAATAGAAGTTTTGGAGGATGAGATCTTATAAATGTATAGGATCTTTTTCATGGAATAGGTGCAAACAAGCAGACGCCTGGTGATAAGCGATTACCGCCGCCCTTGGACACCCTCAACACCAGAGGCGTCACAAGTGCGTTGCCGGCCTTTGAGGGAGGGGTGGGGAATGGGGGATAGGGTTGGGGTATGGACCTCCGGTATCCTGACTCACTCGGTGAAACACAGCACAAGCGCTGTTTCACTCCTGTTTCCTGTGAGCCTGTGGTACCATTGCGGTCGCTCCGGCTCATCTGTGCCGAAGCGTGGCTCTCCCACGGTAAAAAGTGTCTTCAAAGTGATGAAAATAGGAAAATGATGATAATTTTGAAACGATTGCAGTTGCGATTAGAATCAAACATTACAGAGAAAACGAACAAAAAATTCAATTGTTACCAGTACAAGATACTAACTATTGTGTTTTTTATCCATTGTTATTTCAATGAATATTATGAGCATATGAATGGAACTATTTATTTTGAAACGTGTGATAGTAGACGAGTATTAGTGATTGATATATAAAAACCAAAAAGGATTTAACAAAAAAAAGTGAAAAGTTGCCAATGTTAATTTTTTTTTAAAGAGTGTGTGTGACCTTAGCAACTGAAGGTGTCCTTAAGTAGTTAGCGATAGAATACAGCCTTCGCTTGGCTTTAGAGGTTTGTGTAACTTACACGCTCGGGGAGAACGGACCTCAGTAAGGGTACTATGTCTGCTGATCTCGTGCCATAGTTCTGTTTATTGTAATAATTGTTGTGTGAACTGTTTGCAAAACTAGTGTTGTGCTAGTGTTGTTAATATAGGAACATAACCGCAATCAATATGTTTCAGATAAACGATTTGAACTGGTAAGTTTATTTTTAACCGACTTTAGGAAGAGGTTCTAGTTATAGTACATGTATAACATTAATAGGCTTAATTTTTAATAGGAGACTTTAAATGGTAACTGTATTCATGAAGCTGTTCGGTTAGTAAATTTTATTTTATTCCAATATTACTAAAGTGATTAGTTTAAAATAATTTTAATTTAAAAAGCATTCGCGTTTTGAGTTACGCGAGTTCCAGCAATGTCCGAAACACAAAAATATAGCAACAAAAACTTAGACTGGCACTTCTTTTGTGACAGAAAGACTTACCATTAACAGTTTTATATATTTTTTAAATGTATTAAGAGGCAAAAGAGTAGACGTATCGCCTGATGGTAAGCGATTACCACCACCCATGGACACCCGCATCACAAGTGCGTTGCCAGCCTAAAAGGAGTACTCCTTAGTGAGGTTTTTCTTTTTTTATTTTACCTTATGGTGTTACTAGTATTGTAAAGGGACCAAGCTCCGAATGTCGAAGTAAGTCTAAATAAAATAGCCTAAGATTTTGACGGGACTTTCACTAGCAGATAGCTGATGGTATAAGGAGTTACACAGGCTACTTTTTTAGACTAGCTTTGCCACTACGATACAACAACAAACGCGGGTAACAATGTGGGGTTCGCCTAATTTTTCAAAAAATCGATCAAGGTCGAGATATAGATTTTCAGCCTGAAAATTCTGACTGATATGTCTTGTTTGACTTCGCCCCTATTTAACCTTTTTAATATAAGTACCGCATACATTTTCATATGAATTTACTGTAAGGCTGTTAATTTGCAATTACAAACCCACACTCCCGCTTAATTTATTTGTTTAAAAAAGAAATGTATACTGTCCCTTCGCATAAATTGTATCGTGTGAGGCTCTGTAATTTCGTGAAGGAAAAATAAACACAGTTATGCGCATTACTGTGTTAATTTTGCCTCATCGCCTGCTGGTTGAAATTAAAATTTCGTTTTCGAAACAACTAACGATAATGAATTTTGCTTTGAATTCATATTTTTTCTGATGTTGATCATTAAAACTTCAACTCACATGATATAGATTTTCCGGACTGTACGAGATCAATATATTAAACACTGAAACTGAGATATTGTTTTACTTTTCATAGTCATTTCACATTGTTAAATAAAAAATTACAATTTAAAAATTTCAGCTTTTGTCTCTTGGTTTTTAAAAAACAAATTTTTAATAGAGTTTTCTTATGTTTGACAGCCGATACATTAACATAATCATCATTCAAGTCATTGGTCCAATGTTTCGATTATTCGTCCACAAATTTGTGAGCTTTGAAATTTTGGCTGGCGCGAATATCATTGTTAAAATAATTTGATTCAAAACTATGTAAATCGGGAAGAAAAAAAGAAATTGGTATTTGAAATAGGTTTTGTATTCAAGTCATCATATCATCAGAATTTAATAGTCCACTGTTGGACATAGGTCGTTCTTTAGAAAGGAGACATTTAGTCATATCTCAGAAGTTAGTCTGATATCAGTAATTCGGTATTCCCCTACGTGGTTATAATAATTCTGTAAGACCTGGACCCAGTCACGTGATCTCAAACTAGGCAAAGACTGTGTAGGTATTGGTAAAGAGACTGCTACTAACTTGCTGCCTCGGTGGCGCAAGTGGTAACATAGACGACTACTGCGCTTGAGGTTTTGGGTTCGATCCCCGGGTCGGAAAAAATATTTGTATAATCTGCAAATATTTGTATATTGAGTAACTATTTTATGTATGTATGTATGTATGTATGTATGTATTGTATATTGGCTCCGCCCGCGTATATGTCGGTTATCGCAGCAAATAGTAGCCTATGTGTTATTCTGATATATAAGCTATATTACTGTAAAGTTTCAGATCATTACTCATCAGGCAAGATCCATTCATTACTTTTTACGTTAAAGAGTATCAAACATCCACCCATACTTACAAACTTTCACGTTTATAATATTAGTAGAATATACAAAAAAAAGAATGTATTTACAAAAAAAGTTTGATGTTTATTAATATCAGTTATCTAGTACCCATAATACAAGCTCTGCTTAATTTAAGACTAGAGGATTCCCTCTAAAACCTACTCGAATGAGTAGGTTTTGCAATTGTCTAAACGTGGTAATATATATATCAACCTTCTACCTTTTAATATTCATAAGTGGAGAAGTCATCAGTCCCTTCAACACAATGGGAGGATCCTCCTACTAAGCGAAGTGATCATGCCTCGCAGGTCACGGCCCTACGGTCAATGTTGGGATGTCGTACATCCGAGAACTTCTATATCATGATTCAGGATTATTAGTTGCTTCGTTTAGTTCGTTACTCCGTAGTTCGGTGTATCTTCGGTAGATGGAGCTGTAGGATGTTTCTCTGTTTGTGCTGTATGTGGAAGTCGCCACACATACATATTATAGGTAAATTATAATCTGACACTAAACAAATGATAGTCACACAATTGTTTGTCCTAGGTGCAAATCGCACCTACGACCGCAGGAATAGTATTCAAGGTAGCCCAACATACTAATAATTTTGGTTCACCATTCTTTTTAAGTTTTCATTGCAACCACTCTTAAATAGCGTAAAAGGGGATTTTTTTGGTATGTTCGAATTACAAAAAGTGCTAAAAAGCCACGGGGATTTACACGCTTTACCTATGTAGGTAAATAAACAAGGCGATAATGAAATTCCTTGGACAGTCACTTATAGCGAGTCTGCCTACACCATTTTGTTGAACAAACAACTGTTGCAAACTTAACATTATCTTGTAGATAGATCTGGTATATTCAAAATTACCCAAGCAATAAGAACTCCTAAATTGTTACAGGTTTATTAAAAAAAACCGGTATTTTCCAACCAGTTTTATACTGTTTGTTACACAACTAAATTTATAATAAAGCTATTCATGAAATTGAAAAAATATGATGAGCTCAACGTAACCTACTCATTTTGTTTAGATTCTGAGATGAGTTCTGTTATTATGAAAAGGATTTATTTAACACACAAATACAATCATAAATAACACGTCAACAGTCCCCTTTTTTTACGAAAAGTACCCCAGTTGCTATCAACTGTCTCGAGAATTACGAGTCTCGAGACCTACGTCTACGTCTCGAGTACTAGAAGTCGGGGATTCAGGTGCACCCTCGAAAGGACAGGCTGGACATAGAAGGTTTTAGCCCACTATAACGCAATGAATGATATAAAATATATAGTATTAATTTTTTAATATATACACAATTACATATATATTAGTTACTTATGATCTAATTTTACAAGAGACAACTTATTTAATAAAGTAATCTGTAAAACAAAACGACATAAAAAATTAATGCCTGATCATTTCACATAACAAGAAACGTTTAATCAAGATATTTATAAAAATAACCAATTTATAAACATTTGTATTACTGTTGTCCTTCACAAAAAATATACCTACTCAATTACAATTAATATTGTGTTTGATCTAAGATCATACAAAAAGCATCAAGAGTTTTTTTATAATAGAATTCTAGTAACATGACTTCACAAATACTTTAGTCCATTCGCGTTAAGAAAATGATTGTCTGATTAAGGAGAATACGTTTTATACATAGAAATTCCGAAATAAATGCAAATCATACAAACATTTAGTCCAACTCGGGCATCGAACTTGATACCTCAAGCACAGAAGTCGTATACGCTACCTCTGCACCAGCAATAAGAAATAAAATAAATAAAATAATCAGTCGGAAAATACTTAAAGAAATGTAACATAAAATTAATATAAGCACATACATATTAAGTACAACTTTGGTTCAATATTTGCACAAAGTGAAAGGAATGCTTAATTTCTGTTGAGGGGTAAAAGTAAAAATCGGTCAAGTTCAAGTTGAACTTGACATAACAGTTGCGTGCAGTTAGCGATTTGTTTTATATATTTTTTTATTTAAAAGGAAAATACGTTTAATTCAAAGACGGATGTAGTCTGCGAGTGAGGTCATTGAAGTGAATCATTCCTCGGCTCAACTGGAATAATTGTAAAGACCGATAATTAACAATTATTTCGTAATTTTGGACTGATTTAAGTGAAATTATTAGAGGACCGGTGTTATATCTTTAGACAACATACAGGTGCCAAATAAATCCACAATAATCGTAATTAAAAACGTTTTATTGCTTTCATCCTTACAGTTTCAATGTTTAGCTTAAAGTAATGACAAGACATGAAGTGAATCGGTTATATGACCCTCCTATTCAACATCTAACCACCACAGATTATACAATAACTTATTGTGATCGTCGCTTGCAACGGCGCTGGAACAACCGGGCTTCCTAGTTCTTAACTTTGCCTGATTTGTAGGTGTTAACTCGTTTGTACTTTAAAAAGTTCATGAGTTGTTTATGTAAGTAAGTCATCATCAGACAGTCGTCCATCGAAATTACGTTACGCCGGTTTTCAGTTTGGTCGTGGTAGGTATCAATCCGGATCTGGGAGGGTTCTGTATGTCGAAATAGAACTGTTCCCGGATTCCTCCCGTCCAGGCGCAGAGTGGCACACCGTGTGGTTTTAGTCGGTTCGATTCCGATACACCGGCCCCCCGCAAACCTCGGTGGGATGAAGGCCTGAGGGGAAATCCACACGTAATAAAGGTATCAATCTGGATGAGCCAGTCCTTATTTACTTCCTTATGTACCGATACATAAGACCAACTCAGCATATTGAAAACCAGTATTAGGCGAACCCGCATATTTGAATGGTTATTATAAGGTTTTGAAAGATGTACCTGATTTAATATGGTCTTTTGTCTTTTTGAAACATTTAAAAAATATTGAAATATGCAGATATCGCACTTATAAAAATATTCACATACATTTACATATTAAATGACTCAAACAAAAGGTTTCATCAAAATACTTTGCAGGCCTATTAGAACAATAGGCATAGAGCAATCTAATGGTTGTCATGAAATAATCATATCCAATTAAAAAAATCTTTGTAAGTTTGTGTAAATGATTGTATACTTTTAATATGACAATGAAACAATAGCAATCACTATTTGTTTACGAAAGTATTTGCAATTTATAAAATTGCATTCATCTTATTTTCTCTATCTGTAATTTTACTGTACGTTTATACCTAGGTACAAAATTGGATTAGGAGTTACGCAGAGTTCTGCCTTGTTTATGAGAGTTGTTATTGCTGTCTTCAGCATAGCTCGAGGTAGCGATATGGCTGTTTTCTCCATAACTCGACCCAATTTGCCTTTCTATTTGACAATAATATATTAAAACCCCCGACTTATCTAAGTTTACCGTGGTAAAATTATGCTTACACACAAAGTGCTGGTTCGAAGTGAGAGACGACCACGACCTCAAAAAGCTTTGTGGTTTATTTTTCACCGGGCTGACTCTTTTGTGGACGGGGCAGAAGATCTTCATAAACCCCCATCACCAATTGGAGGAGCAAAGGGATTTGTAGCACTCTTACAAACTTAAAACCATTCCGGGGTACTTCTGCATGTCAATAGCCAGAGGAGCGAGAATCGAAATTGCATTCATCCACCACTGTCCCTTCAGTCACAGTTCTCCAGAAGCTCACACGGAGCACAGTGCGCTGCCTTTTAGGCCTGTATCAGATCGGATTACGAATTTCCCAAGATCGTGACCCGCAGCCCACATTTGAGCCGAAGCCCAGCTATATATATTTTATACCTATATCAGGCACTACCTATAGTATGCCTACTTAGTTACCTTAAGTAATCAGTAAGAATTCTAATACAAAAATTGCAATTTCGCTTCCATGGGTTGAAGATTATAATTATTAAATAATATAGGTATATTTTCCATTTTGATTCTATAACACTCATCATCATCATCATCATCAGCCTATCGCAGTCCACTGCTGGACATAGGCCTCTCCAATTTCACGCCACTTAGTTCGATCTATGGCTTTTCGCATCCAGCCCCTGCCAGCCGTCTTGCGCAAATCATCGCTCCACCTGGCTTATAACAATAACTTGAGGTAAATATTCATCTCAGCAAAATAACATTGATTTGGCAGTTAGTAGCATAAAGAAAGAACAAAAATAGACTGAAAAAACAACGGCACACGTTTTCTTTTTTGTCATACTATCTTTTACGCAAGGCTTCGTAAGCCTTAAAAGTCGGAAAAGTCTTTAGTTTAATGGATGAGATAAGAAAATGGTATCCTAAGTAAATGCGTCTTTAGATGCCTCACAGCAGCGGACAAAATACAGACAAAATTTATTGACAGTAAAAATAATGCATAATTGTGTAAATAAACGTTTTTACTCTTGTATCTTAATAAATATTTTATTTATGATCACTAATGTTTTTAAATAGAAAGCTAAAATGGTATTGTGCTCATGGATTTCTTTCATCACTCTTCATTTCGTCTGTCGTCGTATTTTAGTTGGATTAGACAATCAAGCCATCGTTACACTCTTAATTTCTCAAAAAAACATAAGTGGAAAAGGTATATATCTTGAGTTCTTGAGAAATGATTAGTCTTGGGTATAAATTTTATCATATACTTATACTTTTGTATTTTTATTATGGTAAGTGGCTATCGCCCTCTATGAACTATTATCAAATGACCTCTTATTCGCCAAGAGGACACTGCATTTGGTTTCTTCATTTTACACGCATCAGAGAAACGGCTCACATCCAAACCACAATATTACCGAATCTCATATCAGTACCTTTTACTCACACGTCCAACCCAGAGAGACTATATTAATAAAACAAATTTAAACTACTTCTCAGTACTACTACATATATACGTACATGAAGACACATCTATACACAAATAAATAAATAAAATTTAAGCGTGTGTAACTTCAAATTAACCACATTTCACCATGCATAAGGAAGTAATATACGGTACTTACATCAATCAAATCTCTTCTTCTTCTTTTGATCGATCTCCCAATCAAATCTCTAGAACAGCTAGACGTATTTTGACGGGACATTCACTGACAGATAACAGATGTTAATAATAAATATATAATAATATATGGAGATCGTTTTTTGTTTTTGCTAAAAACTGTCCCCATTTCATGTCATCCACATTTTTTATATTTTTTATCATTAATTCCATCACGACGAAGACTTGGAAGACTTAGAATTGAAGACATTAAATACTTGACTTTGGCAGAAATAGCTGATCCGGCTGGTTGCCATATCATCAAAAGAAGAAGTATAATAATATATGTGTATGTATAATAACTTGATGTAAAAAAAAACGCACATGTAATACCGCTCTGCGCAGTTAATATTTTATTACATGAAAATGAGATGTGGTAGTTTTCTGAAAATTTCTACTTCAAGAGTTTAATGAGTTAATTTGGCAGCCGAATAATGACGAGATAACACAGAAAAGTTTGCTACTTCGCATTATTAATTAAGGAAGGCAAGATCGTAATTAAAACTCCTTTCTTTCACTTCAAAGTGTTAGAATAAATATATACAATAAAACATATAAATTAATCGCTACAGTAGTAAAGACAAGAAAGGTTCTATTTAACTTTCTTTCTGATTTGACAATCTTTCTTTCTTTTAGTCATTCACTATACTATTACCTACTACACTATTTGATACTAAACTGCACTTTAAATTGTAAATGCATCAATACTGTATTTTGTACTAATTATTTTCATAACATGTTGTGTTGCAATGTCGTTAAAATAAAAAATGTTTATTTCTTTTTTTCTTCTATCTCACGTGAGGTGTGAACGAAACGGAGTGCCATCCGTGAACTCAGATCGAGTTCACGGATGGCACTCTCTAGTTCAAGACTAAATATATCTCGGATTAATTTTAAAAAACTGAGTATAATTGCATGTGTAATGGTTGGATGAACTAACTAACGATTACAATAATTCTTTAATTATACATACACTACAGGGCAAGAATAATGCACATCGACCTCTAGAAAGAGACAATCGGCTAATTTCGGCTTTATAGAGCGTTGTTCCTTTCGCACACTACATGTGTCACGTTTTGTCAGTTTTTTCACAAACGCGGTGAAGTACGATCGCGTCTAGTTCAGGAGTATATAAAGAGAGTTGTTAACTTTCAGACATGTGGAGGAACGGGCCACATGTTCCTTTAACTCAAAGGGAGGATCCTCCGACCAGGCGAGGTGATCATGTCTGGCGGGCCACTGCCCAACGGTTGATGTTGGGACGTTGTATATATGTTAATCGGCGCGAGAACTTCTATTGCGCGATGCAGGATTGGTAGCTTCTTCGTGCACTACGTTGCTCCTTAGTTCAGTGTATCTTCGGTGGAGGGCGTTGTCATATATTTATGTTGACGTTGTATGTGGAAGTCGCCACAGCAACAATGCACCATTATAACCCACATCATGGCAGCCTAGTGTTGTTTTATTCTGGTTGATATTTCTACTAGATCAATGGGTTGGAAATTTTACCTACAATTGGGTAAAAGAAGGCACGAAAGTACGTCAGTTCGAGTTTATAACTAAGAAAATGCCCCATAACCTAAAATAAATATATCAAAAAGTGTTAAGCTAGCAAGCTGAGAGATCAGTATAAGTTAAAAAAGCAGAATAACAAATTTAATAAGTAAATTAATATTTTGGACATTTTACACACAACGCCATGAAGTTAAAGCTAAGCAGAGCTTATGTTATGGGTACTAGATAACTGATATGTATACATATATACTTCTTATTTTGCAAATTTAATGGTCCACAACAGAATGGGTTCTAAAGAGGTTTCAATTCATAGAAAAATACTATACAGAATATTTTTACGCTAGAGTTGTATATTTTTCTGTTAATTAGAATGATGAGTAATAGCGAATAAATCATGAAGAACAACCTTCACACCAAATATTTATTTTTTCAGGAAACAATGGTGCATAATTATCGTGACGATAATGCAGGCGTCTGCGTTTCCACAGCGTCCATCCAATGTTGTTTTCATAATGGTGGATGATATGGTAAGTATTCATTTCATATTTATGCAATAGTTCTTTAAGAACATAGCGTGTATCGTAAACATTTATTTTTGAACGGTGCATGTTTCGTCTCCCAGACCCCGGAGATCTTAGAGATCAGTATTGCAACGTAGGTATTTTCTTCTCTTGAGGTAAAAATATATAATTTACTAATTCATAGAATTGCTGTATTTACTAATATAGGTGTGTTTTTCCATACTAATATGATGATGACTTTGTTTGTAACGCTTTACCTATTTCGATGAAATTTGGAATGCGGATACTTTGATTCTTGAGGAAGGACATAGCTTACTCTTTACCGCGATAACCGACATACACGCAGTCAGATCCGCGGGCAAATACCAGTATGTTATAAATGTATGTATTTTAAGTAATTCCACGGGGCAGTTGGTTTTAACCGACTTCCTTGATGACCAGCAGTCTGATAACAACATCCTTGGAAATTTAAGCGTTTTCAGACAAGACAAATAATTTTATTTACTTGACATCTTTTGAAATGATAATTGGAAGATCATAATTAAGCATATTTTTCATAATTATTTAACTCGAGAGACTTTGATAATGAGTGGATGAATAAATAAAAGAAAAAACGATGAAACAGAAACAATTAACTAGTCAAACATCATTATCTTGACATAATTCAGGTTCATTTATACGAACAAAAATGGTTTTATACGAAGATTTTAATTTTATAATAATATATATTTATAATTTTATAATAGTAATACGAAGAGTTTCTCAGATAATAAATTAGTTTATCGATGTATATCTTGACCACATAAATATACAGTTTTTTCATATCTGTATACATAGATACAGTTATGTATTGTCTTACAAAAGTGGTTCCATCATCTTTACTCCTTAAAGATGAAGGACAATCATTATTGTATTTTATGCTGTCACAACAATATACTTTCTGTTTTTCTTTTTGGGCCATACCTTTTTCATTTTTATTTTTCTAAATTGGACAGCTTGGATAGCTGGATGTGGCGTATCAAGTATCGTTTAAGTTGATAGCCGCTTTCTACTGTACTGAATGTTGTAGGTTTAACTGAGTATTAACCCACATGGTCAAAAATCTTGTATATTTGGAAAGTACCCCGCGACACTTGAATATTGCTTGTGCGGGAATTCCTTTTTATAAAGATAAAAGGAAAAATTTTAAAAGGAAAGGAAATTTCATAGATATACTGCTTTTTTTGTCTTTTTTTACGATCATTATTTACAACGAAAATCATATTTACTACTTTACTATTTTTTACTATTGCTTACCGTGGGAGAGCTACGCTTCGGCACAAATGGGCCGGCTCGACCGGAATGATATCACGGCCTCACATAAAAACCTCCTCTGGTGTTGCGGGTGTCCATGGGTGTTATTATCAGACGATACGTCCGCTCGATTGCCCTAATTTCATAAAAAAAATTATATTATGAATGCAAGTTAATTTAAATCTCTCTGTTACTACTGTGATTATTTGATTTTAATTAAATTAACTGGGGTTTATTAGAGCGTGTACACCGGTAGCAGACATCCTATCTGAAGAGATTGATACATGAGTTTTAAATAATGTAAGTTGTATAAAATCAACAAGCGTTTAAATGTTCAGTATTATGAAATATTGAAGTTCTGTTTTATTAGCGTGAAATACTCACTAGACCAGCACTGTCAAGGAGATCTGTCAGTCAGATAATGTATCGGAATCAAACCAACTATATCCAAAATGTATGTTAAAGGCTTCACGTATTTGAAGACTACTTTAGTCGGACCGGATACCAACATTTGTCAATCCTTGAGGTCGGATAACTGGACATACATTGTTCTAAGGCAGTGAACGCCGGATACCGGATAGTTGCCGGATAAAGTTCAAAGAATAAGTTTAAAGAATAAGTTTCTAACTGTGAACTGTGCCTACGCAAATGCTGCTATTTGCGTAGGCACAGTTGCGTTAGTAATTAGTTGTAGTTAATACTTTAAAATTTTTGTATCAACAGGGTTGGAACGACGTGTCATTTCATGGGTCGGACCAAATTCTGACTCCAAATATCGACGCGCTGGCCTACCAAAGCGTGATACTTCAGCAGTATTACAGCGAAGCCATCTGTACGCCAGCACGCACTGCTCTTCTCACTGGAAAGTACCCTATGAGACTAGGTAACGTAACTCATTATTATTGTATAGCATAGTAACAGCCTTTAATAATCTACTGCTAGCCATAGGCCTCCATAGAATGAATCTTTTAGCCAACTATACCAGTTGGTATAGGTAGGCTAAAACCTCCTTTCTAAGGAGGAGATATCTGCCTGTGGAAGTTTAGACAAAATGGCTTTAGCCATTCCATTGCACATATTGCCTCGTTGGTCCAGTGCTTGGCGTTAGCGACTGCCGATCAAGAGGTCCCGGGTTCGATTTCCGGGTTAGATTACTGTTGGAATTTTCTTACATGAAATTCTTTATGGCAACCCGGAGTATGGTGGATGGCGGTGTCTCTCACCCGTGCCCTAGAGAGCATGCTAGGTCGTCGGTCCCGGTTGTCATGAAAATTATTGGGAAGTCAGTGCTCTTAAATATACTGACAACTAGTTCAATTTTCGAATTCAGTTCTCCCTCAGGTCCGGAGTCGCTCCGTGGAAAAACTGATATTCATAACTTGAACTAGTAGCTGATCTACCGTCCAAATCTTAGGAATTAATAAAGACTAGGAAGATAAATTGTATAATTGTATATAGTTACATAATTTCACTCAAGTAAGAGTTATGCAGTTGAAGGTAAACGGCCAATGAGAGCAGTTGGCCTTCAATTGTATTACAATCAATTTTGTATAGATATTGTAACTTTCACAAAACTGTACCGGTTTAGTTTGATTTCATTGACTTATGTTTACATTAAGGACGCTGTTTAGCCGCAGTAATTTTAAGACTCAATCTGTTAACCTTGGAGCATGAATTTGTTTCTTTTTGTTTGGCTAGCGTGTTTAAGAAATTATGTAGGTATATGTATATTATTCATATTAATAACTGCCTCGGTGGCGCAAGTGATATCGCAGGCGTTTGTTTTCCTCGAGATCTTGGGTTCGATACCCGGGTTGGATCAAATATTTGTATGATCTGCATATGTTAGTTTTGAAGTTTAGGTGTTTTCTATGTATATATTTATAAAAAAAGTATATATGTATCTAGTAACCATAATATAAGCTCTGCTTAGCTTGGGACTGGATGGCGTTGTGTGTTGGATGTCCGAATTTTTTTATTTATTTATTTAATAAATTATAATTAATATATAAGCATTTAGATAATTGTTTTAGATATTCGCGGATACTCATATTAATAGATGTGTAAAACGTAACTAATCGGGATAACTGCCGATTAACTAATCGGCAGTTATCCCGATCCCGACGGTGCAGTGATAGCGTATGTGACTGCTGTCCTTGAGGTCTTGGGTTCGATTCCCGGGTCGGGCCAAATATTTGTATGATCTACAAATGTATGTTTCGGAGTTTGGGTGTTTTCTATACGTATATATAGAAAACACCCAAACTATGTATATATCTATTTATATCAGTTGTTTAGTGTCCATTGTAAAAGTTCCGTTTAGTTTGGGACTAGATGGCATTGTGTGCAGATGTCTGAAATATCATTATTATTCACTACCTGTTTATTATATATATTGGCATTTTTAACACGTTTTTGTTATTTTCGCCTGTATTTTTGTTTGTATAAATATAAATAAAACACAAAGTTTTATCAGACTGTATACATACATATATTGTACGTATATTTATTATTGATTGGAAAGTCAAGTTACCATAAAAACAATAATCTAAACTTGTAATTATAAGTTTAGATTATTATTTAAATTTATTATCAAAACTAAGTATCGATTTATGCATGTAACGCAAAGTAGATCCTAAAACGTAAAACGTTTTTTATAAATATTCTCTATTCAAATTAACATTAATATTGTTTTAAAAAAAGGAAAAAATTATAATAAATAAGGCTGACAGCAGCCTGTGCCCACGGTCAGTGCAACCAATACCTTTAAATAAGTGATAGTGTTAATTCTCGTGAAAATAATTACTAATAAATAAAAAAGTGCAGTTTAAAACTGTCCGTTTGTAAAATCAAAGATAAAAATATTTGCTACTCGTAGCTCGAAAAAGAAAATGTCGTCGAAAAGGGCTGTCACTGTGACAGTAAAGGATTTATGTAGCTCTACCCTGCACAGATTGATGGTCGGACGTTGGAGTAAATTGGTTTTAGACAGATCATGAAGATTGTCATCGAATGAAGAACCTACTATGTGACAGTGTTGCTTCTGTGTTGCTTTATATTCAGTGTTTGAGGATCAGGGGTCTCATATAATTCTTTGCCATACTTGTTATATAATTTGTTATTGTAAATAAAATAACCGTGTTACTGTCTTGTTGTATGATTAAATTTATGCAATGCAAAAGTGTGAGCGTATCCCGATGTTTTTCTGTATAACGTATAAGTCTATAGTAATACATGGTACAACTCATTTTATGCATGCGGAGTTTACCTATAAGTAATTGTAACACTATTGCTATTTTCCTCTTGATGTGCTTTTTTTACTTTGTTATTAAAAAACGGGATACGCTGAACTAATTTGTTTACCATAAAAAAGGTTCTACTAAACCAACTTTAAAAGACAGACAAATGCCGTTATAGCCTTTTATTTCGAACATTTAAAGGGAAATAATTCGAAACTTCAATCGTTTACGTAACACACGCAACAAAAGCTTAAAGGAATAAGTTCTCCTCGTTTTTGCAACATTTTATATCGATACGTGGCTTCTGTTAGTCATAGCGTGGTGATATATATATCCTATAGCTTTCTTCAACCGATTGGCTATCTAACACCGAAAGAACTTTTGAAATCGGACTAGTACTTATTGCAATTAGCGCGATCAACTAAACAAACTCTTCAGCTTGATAGTATTGGTATTGATTTACAAATAAAAATAATAAAATTTTACTGTTTTTTCTGCCTCGGTGACGCAGTAGTAGCGTATGCGACTGCTGTGCTTGAGGTCTCGGGTACGATTTACGGGTCAGACCAAATATTTGTGTGATCTGAAAATATTTATTTCGGAGTTTCGGTGCTTTCTATCTAAAATGAGTTTGTATTTAGAAAAAAAAAGAATATATGTATAGACAAACAAGCTCTGCTTAGCTTGGGACTAGATGGCGTTGTGTGTAAAATGTCTGAAATATTTATTTATTATTATTATTAATATTTACTGTCTTGACAAATAACAAAATAATGTTCTTAGAATTATGTTATCCTGTAAAACTATAATATTACTAACAGAGTACAAGTTATTTTTAATTGAAATCAAGTATTTATTTTGTGGTTATAATTATTAATCATATTGATTTATAATTCATACGATCTAGTTTCACAGGGAGGTCTCAAATTTTCTTCTACAAAAATATGCATGTATTAAACATTCGGACCTTCCTCTTGAATCATTCTATCTATAACTGAAACTGGATATAAAATCAGTTGAGTAGTTTTAAAGATCTGCGAAACGAACAGCGGTACAAGTTCAGTTTATACTATGTTAAGACTTTACATTTCATTACACAGAGCGCAAGTAGCGTGTATGAAACAAACCAACAACTGCCTCCTTCACGATGTAAATAAATACATAGGTATTGTCACAAAGACCTTAAAAGAAGTGGATAAGAGTCTTAGATAAACTGCATTAACCTACATTACTCTGTATATAGATGTGATAGATTTGATATCTTTTGGATTATCTTTGTGACATGCCAATCATATCTGTCTCTACTTACTCAGCAGGAACCATGCCATGGAGAATACGACGTGTGTAGATTTATATACTGACTGAAATACCTGTGTCTCTGCGATGTGTGTTTCGTGTATTCGTGGGCGACTGTAGTCAATTTTCACTAGGCGACTAATTTACATGGTTGTCTCTATGCTATAAAAATTAAATTTACGAAACTCCCAACCATAATTCTATTTAATTAGGTGTGAAACTTTTTAAAATGTTAAATACTTTTAAACTTATATTACCTAAACGTTATATGTCATAATTGCTCATGACGATATCTAGTTTCGTATTTTCAATTCCATTTAAGACTTGAAATTTTAAAATAAGCTTTCTTCGGTCGTCATTTCTACAGCAAATGTTAATTTGCTTAAAACTATGTTAATTCGTGAAATTGAGAAAATGGCTCTGGTCAATAAACGTAATATTGTTATGAAGTTTCTCAAGAGAGAACATCAACCATAATGAAATTAATTTGAGAATACGGTTCAAAGTTAAAGTACACCGGCAAGTAACAATCATTCGCTTGAAACTGGTACACAATACAGACTCCATTACGAGCGATTTCGATATTGAAATTCGAACTTAAAAGGGAAAGTTATAATTAAAGTATTGTTATTGTAATAATGAAATATATTATTATTCTTAATGTATTTTGAAATTCTTGTTTGATTTTGCAATCGACGCGCTTCTGGGTTACGCTGCCACTTTAGAGTTCGCCTCCGTTCAAATGTAACCTGAAATCTCTAAGTAAATTGTTTACTTTGCTGTGTTTAAAGACTCGCTGTTGTGTTAAGTTATTGATAATCAGTATAATCTGTAATTGTTTTCTACTTACTGCATCGGGTTTTTTTATTTGGTGTATTTCTATTCCGCAGGAATTAAAAAAACATATGACGTATTCAGTAAGTTCCCATGTGTACAACCTAACCGAGATGCATATAATCCTTTTTCGTCTTAACAAATAAATAAAATTGGAGTGTCTGATTGAAAAATTAAAATAATCGCTTATTACTAAATGTATACACGGTACATCTGTCGGTTTGTTCCGGCCAGTTCCGACTTATCTCTGGAACGGCTAGACCGAGTTTGAATAGGCCGGGATTGATGATAGTATATGAAGTAATTTAGGCTACTTTTCTTAGATACGGTCACCTTGATCGCGTTGTCGTCGCACTTGCAGCAAGCCGCCGCAAAATCAAAAGGCCCGCCTGCGGCGTACATCTATGTATGAATTAATATATTCGTATTTCACAACAATAACCACGATGGACACTATCTAAACGAATGGACTATACAAAAACAAACACGGGTAAAACCGCGGGTTCTGCTAGTTTCATAATAAGAATGATATCTATATGGTGCTATTTCCCCTTCTGCTCTTAAATCATGAAATAAAAAATTCGTTCGAAGTGATATCAATTATCCTATTTCTTTAAAAACTAATAAAGTCTAGGCATAGCTTTAGCGTAGATTTGTATATATTACTTCTATCTGATGTAACTGACTGGGAGAGAATGCCTCATGGTATTAAGTCTACCTTTGTACGTCATGTGCTATTAGTTTCTAATAAATAAATAAATACACTTAACGGCAGGGTATTTTTTCATTATGTGTGTATTCACAAGTTTAAAAGTGTCAGTGTGTAATATGTGTCCGATAGCTCATAGCCCAGTTGCACTCGGTGATTAGAAACAATCACCGAGGGTAAGTAACGACGGCGCGGTCAGTACCTGGATGGGTGACCGCTGGTGGCATGTTACTATGAGCGTCTCCATGATTCGGAGGTCACGTTAAGCATTCGGTCCCGGTTGTTATCATACGATAACAGACGTGAAGTTTAGTTGGAGGCCTTCAGGCGGCTTAAAAACATCCAACGGTAAGATGACGTAACCACAACGTTGTCTTGCCAGTACTCATCCTGCACTTGGCTAGTGTGGGGACGTATGGCCTTAACCCTCTCCTGAGAGGGAGACCGGAGCCCAGCAGTGGGACATTATGGGTTGTTGATGATAAGTGTGTAGCGACATATTCAGGAAACGATTGAACTGACATACATCCAACATTTATAAAAAACATAGTTTTATTAACACTTCGTTTTCTTCTTATTACATTTTGAATAAATTCTTCCAGGTATGCATGGACAACCACTCTTCAATTCCGAAGATCGGGGTATACCGCTCACGGAGCGTTTACTGCCTTCCTACTTGAAAGAGTTGGGTTACAGCACGCATTTGGTGGGTAAATGGCATGTGGGAATGTCCAGAGAGGAGTACCTACCAACTTCACGTGGTTACGACTCTCACTACGGTATGAGAGGTGGTTACGTCGACTATTACACATATAACAAAGTTGAAACGGTAAGTTAACTTCATCGAGATAATCTATTCCTTCAAAATATTTAGTTTTTCTGTGTGGAATAAAATAATTTCATAATAATAAAAAGTTATTATTTTTGTTATATAAAAAATATTAAAGTTATTATCGTTAAAATCATAGCCTCATTTCTATCGAGTATATTTCCTTAATATCCGAAAATACATGGCCGTATCAGCTTCCCACGCAAAATAAAATCTACGACGAGCAGCTCGTCATTACTTTTAATAAAATAATTAAATGGAAGCAATTTAATCCCGACTTAATATACAGGCTAGACACAGTCACCACGATTAATATAATTATCTAAAAAGATTTAATATTTAGATATGGGTGCTAAATACAGTAACACAAAATCAACAGACTTAAACAACCCGGATATACGGCAACTACAGTTCCTTAAGACGTGAAAGTAAATTTGTAGTTATTTGCAAACAGTATCGCCAATGTCTAGCGCCTAGGGTAGGCGCCGAAATGTCGTAATGTCCAGTTTTAAATTAAAAAAATTACAATAATAGTACTTAAAAGTTTTAACCTAGTTATTTAACTGATTAGTCTTAAATAAGAATAATAAACGTGTGATTCTGACTGAGTCGTCTAGCACACATTACACAAGCTCTTCTTAGTTTAGGAACAGGTCGCGTTGTGTGTTAGATGTCAAATAAAATGTGTCGGATAATCGTCCCATTGGATTATGAGAGTGAGGGAACAGGGAGTGCACTTGGGCTTGGGCACGCTATTGCACTATAATAGCTCCTGCGTTCTTGGCTGGTCTCCATTGAGAAAAGCCACCATGGAAATCGGCTAGGAATACATCATCATTATCCCTTGTAATAACGTTTTTATGTTTTTTATTTCTCTGACTCCTTGAACGTAGCTTGTTTTAAAACACACTTGACTTCATTTGCTTATTGGTGCGAGTCACTTCGTCCGCGTATTATCAAATTTAGGATCAGTTAGAGAACAATGCACAAATGACTTGTCACCGTACAGTATTTAGGTTTTGTTTATTCTTTGTTTGTACGGTTTTAAAAACAACCACTGGTGTATACATTTCAGTATATGAATTGGTGTAGCAATAGAATAAATTTTGATGATTACATTTGTCGTATAGTTTTACTATCAATTTTATTGTTGCACGCACCCACCTTGTCCGCCACTCTGACAAACTATAAGGGCCATTGCTAAAATGGTTAAAATCCGATCAATTGTATTTGTGAATATTTGTCTAAACCTAGGCTCAATATTGTTATGTAATTCAATTTTACACATGAGTAATTAGTCTGCTGTATAATAACTGAAAATCAATCATATATTTAAACCGAAAGGACTTGTTTAATCATTGAACTACCCGTGTCGGCGTAGTTTAATTGGCAATTATTTGCACGCCTATTATATGTCAATCTATGTTAGCACTGTTTTATTGTCTCTGTAATATTACATGGGCTATATACTATTTGAATATATTAGATAGACTATTTTAGATATGAAAGATATTTTTTCTTGGCATAGTAAGTCGAAATGAAATGATGATTTATGATATTTATGATATTAACATTTATAATGTTAGTATGTTTACATTAACAGACAGACAGACAGTTGGTAAGAAACTATTTTGTCTAATTTATGAGGATTTATTTCTTAAGCTTCTGGTAAAAATTCAAGCTAGAAATTTTATGATAACGCTATAAATATTTCGGATATTTTAACACACAACACCATCTAGCCCCAAACTAAGCAGAGCTTGTACAATGGGTTATTAGACAACTGATATTAATATATATATACTTTTTTGTAAATACATACATGTTATATATAGAAAACACCCAAACTCCAAAACGAATATTTGCAGATCATACAAACATTTATTTCGACTCAGGGATCGAACCCGAGACCTCTAACACAGCAGTCGTATACGCTACTACTGCGCCACCGAGGCTGTCAAATACAATTAGTATGAAGCATCATTTATTGTTGAATTTCTCCATTTACTATATATTTTTGAACAGTATAAGTGTTCGCACAGTGGTCGAAAATAAGCCATAATATTTTTTTCACCTTTCTGAAATCCTCCTCCATCTAAACCTCAACTGTGCTAAATTTCATATTTATTTCGAAAAAGAGGAACAAAGTTTACTTCGTATTGATATATATTTAGATACCGGCAGAATCAAAATACAACGCTCGGTCTTGAGATCGGAGCATCATGTTTGTTTTAGTCAGGTCCATTCTATCTGCGACTGCGTTTCCACATGTGGATGGATCGGTCAAGGTCATTTAACATTTGATTTGATGTCAAATAACGAAATACTATTTCAAAGAATGTTTGGGGCAGCCTTTATTAAAAACATATGTTTTCCAGTGGCCAAATGGACGTCAATTGTTCGGCTTAGATTTGCATGATGACGCAACGCCACAAGATTCGGAGCAACGGTACATTGTTGATGCATTAACCGACAAAGCAGTTAAAAGTAAGTTTGTGTTCGCCTTAGGTCTTTTGTACAGTAGCCATTATTTCGTGTATTACAACATTTCGTTAATGATTCAACCATATTAAATGCACGAGTATATTTTTTGTGTCAGAAATAGTTTCTATAACGTAAAGTTTGGCAATTCGTAAATAGTATAGAGTAGGCCTATTGTGTAATTTTTTTATAGATATTTACGAAATTATTCGTGACGCATGAACTAAATTCATTCTACTGTATGACTTACAAGAGCAAAGCAATAATTTCACGAGATTAAGAATCTATCTTTTCGTCTATTTTGTTAATTAATGGTTAATATTTTATTCTTGCAACCTAATTATTATTCACGTTTTAACGTAGAACCAAAGGGTTCTGTAAGACAGCAAACATCAACAGTATCAGTATCAACATTTATTATACAATTTCAAAGATCTATTTATTTGTAAGAATTGAAACTAGATAATCACAATATTTATTTGCAGTTATCCACTATCATAACTCATCTCGGCCGCTGTTTCTGCATGTCACACACAATGCACCACACGCCGGAAACGATGGCGGAGCTCTACAGCCTCCGCTGTACTCCCATGTTAAGCATACGCATATCGCCAACTCAAATCGACGACTTTACGCAGGTATTATTTTTGAAGTTCTTGAACATTAGAAATGTTTCAAATTGGTCTAGTAAATTAAAGTCAGAACATTCATTTTAGGAGTTGCTGGACTTTTATCATTATATGTGACTTGGTGTACATGAGTTTAATTTACTTTCATTCGTATTCCTTCGCGTATCGATAATTATGAGAAGAAAGTAATCCAGTAACATCCACTTATACTTCAGTTCTAAATTAAAATATAGAAATACACTGAAATGGAAATTTGCACAGAATCTATTAACAATATCTCCTATCTATTCACAATATATCTATTCATCTTATCTATGATAGAATCAATAAGCATCTTATTCTTTCCAGAAATTGTGACTCACATAGATCGAAGTGTTGGTAAAATTGTCCGAGCTCTCGCAGATAGACGAATTCTGGACGACACCATTATAATTTTTGCTTCGGACAATGGAGCCCCAACTGTTGGAGACCTTAGAAACTGGGGCGTTAATTTACCATTCAGAGGGAAAAAATACACTCCATGGGAAGGTGGAGTTAGGGTGCCAGCGTTTATTTTTCATTCTGCTCTCAGGCCTAGAGTTTGGCAAGGTCTAATGCACATAACCGATTGGTTGCCAACATTGGCAGCAGCAGCTGGCGGAAACGTGCCTTCAAACTTAGATGGGGTAAATCAATGGGATTCTATTATCCGAGATAAGACGTCGAAGCGTTCTGAAGTCTTGATTGCCGTTGAAGACAGTGCTACAAATGCATGGGCTGCATACAGAGCAGGTGATTATAAAATCGTTGTCGGAAACGTAACTGGTGTCAGTAATGGTTATTATGGAGCTGAATTTATGATAAATAAGAAGACCCCACCGGAATATTATTCTTCTTTAAGATGTGAAGTTACCAGAGCATTCGAGGAAATGGGGAAATTTTTAGATTTAAAAGAAGTAAGGACAAGAAGGAAAGAAGCTACAATACAACAAGAAGATCTCGAGAGAGATCCCACACCATGTCTGCCTTCTCCAAGTAAGTAAATCTTCTACAAAGCATGTTCCATAATAACATGCTTTGCCTTAAACATAGCGTTTACACATTTTGCCCAGTTGCACTCGGTGATTAGAAACAATCATCGAGGGTAAGCAACGATGGCGCGGTCTGTACCTGGATGGGTGACCGCTGGTGGCATGTTACCATGAGCGTCTCCGTGATTCGGAGGTCACGTTAAGCAGTCGGTCCCGGTTGTTATCATACGATAACAGTCGTGAAGCTTAGTTGGAGGCCTTCGGGCGGCTTAAAAACATCCAACGGCAAGATTTACGTAGCCGCAGCGTATTCTTGCCAGTCCCCAACCCGCACTTGGCCAGCGTGGGGACGTGTGGCCTTAACCTTCTCCTGAGAGGAGACCCGAGCCCAGCAGTGGGACATTATGGGTTGTTGTTTGTTTGTTTGTTTTACACATTTTTATAGCAACGGTACCACATCAAGATTGCCAAATAAATCTTACCGTTTTACCTAACATATTCCTATTTAATAATAACATTTTCAGCCATCTCAAATTAAGCAGAGCTAGTACTATGAGTACAACTTACATTAATACATGTATACTTTAGTTTTCAACATTCTTTTGAACCTTATCAGACCTGACTCTGATACTGACATAGGTGGTTAGCTTGTGAAATAAATTATAAAAACATATATAATTTTTTAGCTCGAGGATGTCTTTTCAACGTTCGTCGAGATCCTTCAGAAGGGCACGATCTATGGGCACGAGCAAGCAAAATAGCTACACTGTTGACAAGTAGGCTCAGGGGATTATGGGCTTTTCAACAACGGCGTGGTGCTCTTAACCTTAACATTCAATCTGATCCAGCTAATTTCAACTATGTTTGGACACCTTGGCTCACGCAGCAAATACAGAACAATACTATAACCAACTTGAAAGTGAAGCCGTTGGATAAGAAAAAGACTGATAAGTTTAATCTAGCGATAAACTTTAATCAACGGAGATCTGGAAATAGAAACACAACGGTCGCGGCAGCCATTAATTGTGATGGTATGACGGGATTAAGAAACTTTTTGTGTATTTTGAGAACTGTGTTTTAGTTGACTACAATTAATTAACTTGAAAATCGTCTAGGAGGGACTTTAGATATAAGTTTGATGTTTTTTGTATTGATTATTACCTGAGAAATTTCTGCAATATGTGATTCTATATTTTTTATAAACCCGTGAAGCTTTTCAACTATTTAGCTATCGTTTATTTAATTGCCTGACGTTCGATCTACTTTATCAACATCTAGTCCAGTCAAGGTAAGAATAATTTATTTATCTTTTGTACTCCTTGTGGTTCCTAGAAACATACTCGATGTAAAAAAAAAAAACAACAAATTTGAAATTGTAAGAAATAGACGGTCATTCTTATGTTCAGTTGTCAATTGTTGAAGTCAATGAAGTTATGATATGTTACTGATAAACTTGTCCATCAGTTTCAATTTTGTTCACATTCTTTTTGGATTAAGATATAGTCTGAGATATAAGCGAAACCTGTCTCTTTTCAATTTAAAATCTTGGTTTAAACATAAATGTATTTAAAACAAAAAAAGTTGGATGTTTAACAAACTCGTATATGTATGTTTCTCTTCCATTTAAACCTTATGTTTTTATTCAAGTAATATCTGAAATCTATCCTGGATATAAAAGTAAAAAATCTGTTTGTATTTTTTTATATGAATTTGAATTTTTTGCGATGATTTGCGCAAGAGGGCTGGCAGGAGCTGGATGCGAGAAGCCATAGATCGAACTAAGTGGCGTGAAATTGGAGAGGCCTATGTCCAGCAGTGGACTGCGATAGGCTGATGATGATGATGATGATGATATATTTGAAATAATTAAATAAACAATTAATCAATGTTTCAACGACACAAGAGGAATATGAGTTCTCTTCCTTTTCTTTGCAAATGTGTATATTTTTATTATTCTACAAATTTTGTAGTCAAAATGTGATATACAGCGCCTAATTCTGAGCCAAATAAAATTGGTATTCTTTAAATGCACTATTGCTCCACACATAAACAATTTATATTGTAAAGTTACATTCATTTTTGATTGAAGATAAAATGATAGTTATTTGGATTGATTATGAAGCTAGTAGATAGAATGTCAATTTGTTTGACATATTATCACCATCATAATCATTTAGTTGTTAATTTTAATTGTAAGTAAATTATATCAAAGTTAAGCGTGTTGCGTGCGAGTTTTATACCCACCATTGTAGAATTTGTATTGACAATTGTTTGCTTGGCTAAATAGATTTACTTTTTTATTTATTTCATTATTTATTTCCCACAAGTTAATATGTGTTTTATATAACACAAACAACAAAAAGCAATGATCCAACAAATACTTGAATGTAAAATTATATGTTCAGTTCTTGGGTTAAGTATTGTTCGTAATAATTTATTGTTAAAGTGAAACTTTTATTACATCGTCTCAAATTTTTTGGTCTGTATATCGCATGTCGCGTGACGCGTGACGGTCGGACAGTGTCCAGTGGCCAGTCCGACGGTGTGCCAGTGCCCCACGCTAATGTTTGTTTTTGTCAGTGTTTAATGTAAATGTTGTTATTTATTTGCTTTATTAGATTTATTTATTTGCATGTGAAAAAAAGGTTCACTTTTACCGTGGTTTCATAAAACCACACAATCCTTTTTTTTATTCTGAATGTTTTTATCTGGATAAATACTTGTGATATTAAGAATGAAATGAAATACAAGAACTATTGCATTACGTTTTGAGTTATTTATTTTGTAGCCTTTTTAGAATGTCTACTTAAAGGGAAATGGCAGGTTTGTATGGGAATTTTGTAACGCGTGGCATATCCCATGGTAGAGATTGTTTTTGTATTTACTTGGTTGCTAATATGATCGACAATAATATTTTATTCTCCCAGATTTTTACGACGAAAAATAATTTAGTTTTTAGATTACAATGAAATACATAGATCACAAATAAGTTATCATCTTTGTCAACAAGAGGGCGTATTAAAATATTTTTGCCATTAAATGTTGCTCTTTCACTAAATTCACCAGTAACCTTATTTATAGATGCCGATTCAAATATTTAATAGTTTTTTGTGTAACATTATATTTTAAAATAATGTTAAATATTTTTGTCAGTCTAACACACAACGCCATCTAGTTTTCAGACTAAGTCGACTTTTAGCATTGCATTTTGTTAATGCAGTTCCAACAACATCATAAGCAAAAATGCAATTATTCTAGCACAGTTCTAATAATATAATAAATTATTAAAAATAATTAGGATGATTGACTTATTAAACGATGTAAATCATATCCATTCATGACATATTGCCAGTGGTACAAGATCTGCCATTATCCTTTTACGTATAGGCACGATGACATAAACCAAGAACCATTAAAATTGTGTATTTATCTGATGAAATGGGGTTCACGGAGATCGTATTTATTTTCATATTTCTAGTGAATAGTTAGTTAATAAAAATAAAGCTATAAAATACAGGAATCCGCCATGTTAAGTTAAACACCAATTGGAGCGAGTTACGTCACATATGTATAAAGCTCACTTTGTTCGGATATAATCCACTATCACTTTACTATTTTTATGAGCTAAAATTGACACCAGTTGACACAAACAGACGCCATGATACCACCGAGCGTTAACGCGTGAATTTTAAACTTAAAATTTAAATCACAATTTTTTCCTACTCAAACTTTATTTTTTGTAGAAATATAACTGTTTTTTACAATAGGAGATACTTCCGAACATCATAAAATAGTTTTTCATAATTAGTCATAATGCCTATTACTAATGTAATAAAATATAAGTAGTCTATTGACTGTAATTTTTGGAGCTTAATATAATCCTGGAATATTTCCAAAGTTCCATTTGTATCTGTGTAAGCTTAGATCGATCAACAGAGCGACTATAGACAATGGAGCTGGATCGACCACAATTGTTGAAGGAAACCCCTTAGGATTGTAGAGTTCTTAAACCTGGGAACGAATAATATAGCAACAGAAGCGGAAAAAATCTTCCATTCATGAGACATTGGATGTTTAAAAAAATACAACATGGTTTATTAGATATGTTATAGCAAAAATTTGACTATAATAAACAAAAATAGCATATAAAATAACAAACCCAATATGAGGAAAATAGTATTTGAGAAAAAAGTATAGCAAGTTCACGACAAAACTCGAAATGCCATGTTATGTTCATTTGCGGTTAAAATTGAAAAAATATGAAAGTGATAAGTGAACTAAAGTAATATCTTGTAACTAAAGAATTTATTTTCATTTCACAAAAATATAGCTGGTACTTAAGAATAGCTTTCTCTATAAGGCTCGCCGTTAACTAAACTCAAACAATGTGGCCACATCGGTGCCTAATAAATTGAAATTGAAATATTTTATATTAATATGTCTAGGCGTAGGGTGTTTTTTTTTCACAAATATAATGTTATTCATTCGGGTTTTAAAAAGTTGGCACAACCCACGATACTGCAAAACATTTGTAGGGATCCCCCCACTTTTGTTTATGTATTTTATATAATTTAAACATATAACAAATTATACTAAACATAACACATAAATTATATAATAATATTTATTTACAATATTTACACTTATTCTACACTCAAAATATTATTTACATATATACACACCATTAATACACACATTTATAATATAAGTGCATTATAAATCTATATACTATGTCACTAAAATACAAATCGGTTTGTCGATAATATTTATCCACACGTCCTTTCACTATGCTGTCTAGATGCATAGTTAGACGAGATATATTATTTATTTGCCGGAAAGCGTTGCCCGTGCGCAGTCTAGTACAGGCGTAACTTGTTATTGACGCCGAACGCACGCTTGCTTGCTTAAACTTATGTACTGGTGTTAGCGCTTATATACCGCTTAAATACTTAATGGTATCTTGTGTACTATTCGCTGACTATCTGTCTTCCTGCCTTTAACTGTTATTGTGCTGTGCTTGTGCTTATATATTTCCTTTACTGCACCTTCAATTGTTTACTTGTGAGTGTTGGACAAATACATAATAACCGTGAGTCGAACATTTTATTTTACCTGTTACACACAAGTTCAGTAGATTATACAGTTAACATTATATGAAAAATTGGCTGACGTTTCATGAATTTTTAATGCTTTGTTAATACTACAATTAATATCAAACTTATGAGATGCTTTTGGTACAGGCACTGTTCAGCTTTGTATATAGGGGGCAAACGAGAATGCTTGCCAACTGACATAAAGTGAATGCTGAATGAAAAGCTTATGGATCGCAACTTAAATCACGAGTACGTTGCCGGCCTCTGAGATAGACGTACGATCTTTAGTTTTATGAGAGATGAGAAGAGAAAATATATAGATTCATAGAAAAAAACAGTCTTGCAAGGTAGAAGCAGATAATTGGGCATTGAGGTACAGTTTTCTATGTGGTTTTACTATGTAATTTTATTACAAACATTTCATTATGACTGATCTACGCATCAAGTAATTTTCAAGTCTTAAGTAACCATTTAAGTGACGTAGGGTATGATTTGATTTTTTTAACATGAAGATTATGAATCATTCTTTACCGAGTTAAAACACTAAGAATTGAACAGTTTATAAGCAGTCAATAAGATAACCACATTTACTTGTATATATACTATTAGCCTGACGTTTTACCAAGATCTAGAGAGCATACTACTGTAGAAACTCCATCTAGATATATATTATTACATTCATAGAAAGCTATAAATAAATATCTGAAAATAAACCCAATACTTTTGTCAGTCATAACAATGCATTCATAAATTGTTTTTTTTTTTTTAGTTTTTAAGTGCTATCATTTGCTATATTATTAAGAACAGGTATGTTTCTATTCTATCAAATGGTGATGTTAATTTAAATTAGATTTACAGATATGGGGCTACTTAGTATTCAGTTTTGGTTGCTGGCTATCAGTTTATCAGTTATATCATGTAAAGTGTCCAAACCAAATATAGTGTTCATAATGGCAGATGATTTGGTAAGTTTTTTATTTTTATTTTTTATTTTACTTACATTTTTTTTAAATGGTCCTAGAGAATGCAATATATTTATAATATTATTAGGTATAATAATAATAATAGTTCTACATTTGATCATTCTAAATCAATATTTTTTTTTTATGTGGGGCCCTGTCAAAATGACTCTGCTGTGCCTGCTGAAAAGTATAATCAGAATAAAAAAGTGGTGGTCACCATGCTCATTGCGAATGCGACAACATATTTAAATTAAACTTTCTAAGGCGTTTCTAAATCTCTTACCGACAAAAGTCATTTGATATTGAAACATTGCATTTTTTTTTGTTTTGTTATTTATTGAATACATTACCATTGAGCATTTAACTCATCATTATATTCAATTGTTTCAGCTAGTAAATCATTTTGCTCATTTTTAACTTATTTACTTTCAAACCAGTAGTAATTGAAACAAAGAAATAATGATTAATCACAGGCTACGGCATGGATTTAATACATTTTCAATATCTCTTCTAATCCATTATTTCCTAACTTCTTACGAATATCATGTGACAAGGGAGAAAAATCGAGGATTGCTACCCCCTCTCCTTCACCTGTACTCAGTTGGACGGCTAATAAGTGACGGCATAGTGCTGAATGTTATTGTTTTATGCCCCTGTATCGTTCTAAAAAGGCCTCTTGGTGGTGCACATGAACCATAAACTTTCGACATGGGCCCGTAGTCAAATAGTACTGACTACACGCTTGGCCTAGTGGTTTCAGTGGTCGCCGCACCACTTCCTACTGCGCCAAGTGTTGTGGGTTCAAATCCTACATGGGACAACACTTTGTGTGATCCATAAAATGTTGTTCTAAGTCTGGGTGTACTTTGTGTCCGTTTCATGTATGTTTGAATGTATATTCCTAATGCGGGAGTTGTCTTTAAAAAATAATAATAATATATAATACATATATCTGCTTTGGCTGGTGAGAAAAGCTGCTTCTTGCTAATTAATAAATAAAAATTTACATAATATTTGTTTGTAGGGATGGAATGATGTCAGTTTCCACGGATCCGACCAAATTCCGACACCCAACATAGACTTATTGGCATTATCAGGTGTCGCTTTTGGGCGGTATTATAGTCATGCCATGTGCACGCCTTCCCGAGCAGCTTTTCTCACCGGGATGTACGCACACAAGACTGGTAAGTTGTTTACCTTTGCTAAGTGATTTGTTACCCTAATGAACAAACACCTGCAGGTGCCAGTCACTCATTTTATATTTTCTGTATTCTACGTTTGCAGCCTAGATACGGATAGAATAAAATTGTATAGTAAACATTTGAAAAACGGGTCAGCCATCTTGAATTTTATTAACTATTTAAATTGGAATTTTGTTTTTACGTAGGTATGCAGGGATACCCGTTAGTAATGAGTGAAGATAGGGGAATTCCTCTTACTGTGAAACTACTACCACAATATTTGAAGGAAGCTGGATATGCGACTCATTTAGTCGGAAAGTGGCATGTTGGTTTTTCACGCAATGAATTCTTGCCCACTTCGAGGGGGTTCGACAGTCATTTTGGCCACCGAGGAGGCTTCATGGACTATTATGAGTATACCATAGAAGAAAACGTGAGCAATCTTTTATCTTATTCATCATTGTAGTGTATGCGCCTATCTAGTCACAACACTACGTTACTCATTAATGCACTCACTCACTCATATATATATAGACAGACGTACAGTCTCGTACGTCTCACAGTATTATTGCAAGAACCGCCGGCGAGGCTACACGTGTGTGCGAGTCTATATAATGTACATCTCCAAAGGGAGGATGCTATAAACATCATCACTTCAACCGAAAGTCGTATACTGCTGGGCCTAGGTTTTTCCTAACGCTGCCCACAACAACTGATTCTGTGCTGTACACTAATAACTAGAGTGCCTGCTAAACCCATTACCTTATTAAATACTCTTCATTCTATGAAATTATAATTGACGATTTGTCTGAGTTATCCGTTAATTCATGCAACTGCCAAGTCTTGGACTTAGCAGTAAGATGCTAGTTTGCATTCATGGTGTTTTTTGCTTTGCTGCAAATGCTAATACAGTATTTTAAATCATATGATAGTTTATTTATTTCAGATTGGCCCTTTGGGAACAGCATCTGGTTATTCATTATTTAAAAATTTGACTCCCGCCTGGGACGTGGAAGGTTACATCACAGATGTTTATACAAACCATGCCGTATCTAGTAAGATAGTTAAAGTTTTCTAATTTAATGATAATTATTATTAGATAAGGGAGCAGGAGCTGGATGCGAGAAGCCGAGGATCGAATTAAGTGGCGTGCAATTGGAGAGGACTATGTCCAGTAGTGGGCTGTGATAGGCCGATGATGATAATTAAAAAAGTACCTGAGCAATTAATTTTCAAATCTTCGCGATAAAATTTATTTTTACCCGACTGCGAAAGAAGAACGATTAGGTTTTTCGAGTGTATGCATATATGTATATTTCTTTGGCACGCTAATGGCTTATCGTATTTTTTTGTAAGTGGTGTCAATAGATTCATCTTAGACGTGAGATTGACAATGGGTACATCAAAATAAAAAAAAAAATGTTTTTAAAATACATCGAACGTGGTATCAAAATAAAGAACGGGAGAACTACTAAATTTTTACCGGTGATTACGAATATATATAGATATTGACGCAGTTTTTTTTTAATACTTTTGTTTGTTCTGTAAGTTTAGTACGTAAATATATTTATTTATATTTTTATGTATATATCGTAACTTCACGAATATATATTTTTTTTTTTTCCCACCACAATGCATCTACCCCACAAAATTTCTACACATCCAAAGGTTGGCTGGTAGAGAATGCCTTGGGCATTAAGCCCGCCGTTGTACATGTGTGCATGAAGTTTTAAAATAAAATAAAAATAAAATAAATAGTATAGTAAAAAGTAGTACAGAAATCTTAACAAATAAGTTTTTTTTTTGATCCAAATTGCAAACTAAAAAGTGGAAAACAGATTTCTATAAGTTCAAAAAGAATAGTGATGAAGAAAACAAAACGCAATCATTATTTATGTAAAAGATAAGGGGCTAAATTACAACTGTTGTAAATGTTTTTTTGATATATTTGTAAAAGTAAAGTCATTATAAAAATATCTTGAAAATCATACAGTATGGATAGAACGAGTGATCACGAATTATGTGTAGAAGTTACTGACAGCGCTAAATTTGATGAAAATATTAGAAAGAGTGGTTTGTTTCACATTACTCAAATGAGTCAAATTCGAGCTTGGTGTTGCTTGTTTTAAACTGGACTACGATAACACAACTGTATACCAATAAGGCAATTGGACTCAGTTAACGAACTTATCCAATTTAATTTGTGTCCAATCAAAATTGATTTAGGAATCCTACGTTTTTTGAATACAAAGTGTTATTTGAATCAAACTAATTTTACTGATTTTAAAGTGTTTTGGATTCATTCAGACTGTCATTCACTTCATTTCATACAATTGTGTGAAATTATCATACTTATAGTTATAAATTTATAACTATAAATAAGAAATGAATGATGTCGTGATATAAGCAATGAATAACAAATAATACCAACAAGATTCGACTCATAAACATAATACCTATCTCCATATATTTGAGGCTTACAAGAAACAATTGGGCAGTTAAACTCACAATCCATTTACATTAAACATCAGAGAGTTTTGTCGATTTCGTTCTTCTATTTTTTCCTCTTATTTAGCTATTTTGAATTATATATTTCTTTAACTAAAGCCCATCATTCTAGGTATCAGTCAGTTTTTAACTTTGCTTATAAGAGTCATTTTGAAATCTTGGAACAATATAACTGTGGTTATTTTCTTCTTATTTACGGCTTATCTACGGCTTCTTATTTATTTCTTATTTTCTTATCAGGCAGGAATTGCTTCAGTTTGACCCCTAATAAAAAAAAACCGGAATATAATGATGGATACCTTAAACTTTTAGTAATTCAGCAGCATGATGTGGCTGCGCCTCTATTTTTGATGGTGTCGCATAATGCAGTTCACTCGAGCAATGACGCTTCACTATTGCAAGCACCACCCGAAGATGTTAGGAAAATGAGACACGTTGAGATGACCTCTCGAAGATTGTTTGCTGGTATGCAGTTCTTTAAATGAAATTGTGCATTTTATTTGAACTTATTTCTTAATCACAGTGAAAACTTTTATGTATAATTTATATAATCAATTTCTGAAGATTTATTTTAACGTAATACATATTTCGGACGTCTAGTCCCAACCTAAGCAGAGCTTGTGTTATAGGTACTACACAACTCATATCAGTTGTTTAGCACTCACACATATAATTTTTATTTTTAAAAATACATACGTATGGCCTTAACCCTCTCCTGAGAGGAGACCCGAGCTCAAGAGTGGGATATTATGGTTTGTAATGAAAAGAAAAAAAATAAAAAAATTGAATTAAGCATAGAAAATCACACAAACATTTAATCCGATCCGAGAATAGAACCCGAGACCTCAAACAAAGCAATCGCATACGTTACTACTATATAATTAGCTAAAGAGGAAAATGGCAAACCTAGTAAGATTTCTACAACTTCAACATGTGTAAGTTAGTACAAGCTTTGCTTTTGAGAGCTTCCCTTAAATAATATACCAGCCAGCCTACCCTTGTATGGCAAATTTAAGACTTGCTGAAATGAATGTGTTGAATTGTATGTGTTGTTTGTGTCTTTTGGTTTTAGCTATGCTCAAGAAGCTTGACGATGGTATTGGAGAAATAGTTAAGGCTCTTTATGACAAAAAAATGTTAGAAAACACGTTAATTGCTTTTGTTTCTGACAATGGAGGTATGACTACCAGCCAAGATGGTAATTACGCATCTAATTATCCAATGCGAGGAACGAAAATGAGTCCTTTTGAAGGCGGAGTAAGGGTCGTAGGACTGGTGTGGAGTGCCAGTTTAAATAATTCAGAACATTATTGGGACGGTTACATGCATGTTTCGGATTGGATGCCGACGTTGCTAAGTGCTGCTGCAATAGAGATCCCTTCAGGCCTTGATGGTATTAATCTTTGGAACACTATTAATTCAAATGAAAACTCCAAAAGGACAACAATGTATGAAATAGATGATTACACAGGATATGCTTCGATAACAACTGGAGAATACAAATTAGTGACCGGCAATATCATTGAAAGTTACACCAAATATTATGGTTCAAATTTGCAAGGTGTTATTGGTAAGGCGCCTTTGTACACCGATACAATAACGGAATGCAGTGTATACAATACTCTGAAGGCAATTGGACGACCGTTTAATATGACTAATTTGAATTTACGAAGTAAATTAACATTAAAATGCAATTCAACTTCAGCATCTGTATGTTTGCCCAGTAACGGTAAGACCTTATTCTAAACTAGCTGAGTCCGTAGCGCCATGGGGCAAGGCTAGTCTTAAAAAAGTAGCCTAAGTCAATCTGCTATTCACTAAGCTATCTGCTATTGAAAGTCATGTCAAAATCGGTCAAGCCGTTCCAGAGATTAGCCTAAAGAAACAGACAGACAGACGGACAGAATGACAAACATTGAAAAAATTATTGTTTTATTTTACTATGTATATCTACATGTGCATTTATTAATAAGCGTTTATTTTGATATTACAAATATACACTCCAATTATATTTATTTGTACAGATAATAAAGAAAATGTCTTATTTCTTTAAAATTATATACTAAAGATATAACTGATCGTTACAGATACGGTGTGTTTATACAACGTTTTAAAAGATCCTTGTGAGACAACAAACTTATCAGATATTTACCCCGAATTGGTTCGAACGATGAAGTTATCATTACAAAAGGAACAAGCTACAAGGATACCTAGAAAAGTGCCGTTGTATAGAGATCCATTAGCGGCTCCAAGAAGAGCTAATTATACGTGGACTCCTTGGTTACCCGATTCAAATCTTCGGACTGTACTGAAAGAAGAATGTTTAAATATTTTATATTAAGAATTAAACTTATTTTGTACTTTCTTACATAGGCTAATTTATATTCACACTTTTACATTTTAACAGGAAGGGATAGATTCAGACTCATTTCCTAGCTTTCTTGTAGACACAGTTTATTCATTCGTAAGGATAATGTAACACTACAATTTCTACCGTGGGAGAGCCACGGTTCGGCATAATTGCGCTGGTTCGACTGGAGTGATACCACGGCCTCACAGAAAACCGGTGTGAAACAGCGCTTCCTACACATCCGCCCTCCCCATACACCAAAGGCCGGCAACGCAGTTGTGACGCCTTTGGTGTTGCGGGTGTCTAAGGGCGGCGGTAATCGCTTACCATCAGGCGATACGTCTGCCTGTTGCCCCCTATTCCATAAAAAACGATCATATTGTTTAGGCAGTATTTTCAGTAAGTAGCAATCAAAATATAATCCACCCTTCCTCTTCAATATTTTCAAGTTATAAATCTTGGAGAGGGTACTTTACTAGCTAAGACTGCGCTATTTGCAGAATAATACGACCTCGTAACGTTCGAAAAAAGAGAGTGTTCCACCTCAAAGCTACTAACGTCATAATTACTTAACAACAAAGTCGCTGGTGTCCATGAACGAAAGTGGTTTCTTCACCTGACTACTCTGCTTCATTGTACCATTAGGTAAAACAAATTAAATTAATAAGCCCGTTATATAAATAGTCAATTTCTATATAATTTATACTCTAAATTGTTGGCACACGCTAAAGTTTGTAATGTTTGTATATATTATATTCTAGAATTAAACTCTCTTGTAAAATATTGTAATAAATACAAGCGAGTTTCATTCTAGAATGAGTCAATTTCTTTTTTGCCTGACGATAAGGGCCTTGGGAAGAATATGTAATAGACCTCACTGAATTTTCTTTCTCGGTTATTTTAGAATTTGCAAAAGATATTCCAAGTTTGTATATACATAGTTGAGGACATTAGCAAATCAGATATGAATAATTCATAATTTCTTTTAACTAAGATCAAACATTTTTTTATATTTGACGTCGATTCTACGAAATTATGTTAGAATAATGTAAAAATTCGTATGTGTTAGATGAAGTGATCCAATTTTTTTTGCACTTGTTTTACGCATAGTAGAGAAAACATCATTCTATTGTCAAATTTAGATTGTATATAGATAGATATCATATAATTTTAGAACAGTTTGGCTTTCCTGTTTTTGCTGTAAAATTTTATATTTTCGTGTGGTATTGAGTATGGATCGAACTAAGTGGCGTGAAATTGGAGAGGCGTATGTCCAGTCCAGTAGTGGACTGCGATAGGCTGATGATGAGGATAATAATGATGATGATGATGATGATGTATTGAGTATACTATTAACATTTCCTATTTAATTAAGTCCATTGTTTGATATTTTTACATAAGCTAGGTTCAGTTTCAGGTAAATTTATATACGCTCACCTTTAGAGGGACTCTTGAATATTATGTAATAACTAAGGGGCTATTGAATACAAATGGCGACAAACATTTTTTTCATACTTCGGTTGACCTTAGTGACTGCCTCTTTGGTCTAGCGCCTAGCGTAAGTGACAGCCGATCAAGATGACTCGGGTGCGAATCCCATGGTCGGACTGCTGATGGGTTTTTCTTACAAGGAATTCTTAATAGCAATCCGGAGTATGGAAGATGACGATGTTTCCAGCCTGTGGCTGCGAAAATTCGTTAGCGTCATGAACACGTATGACAACTAGTTCAATCTTTGTATTCTGTTCGCCCACAGGATTTGGAAGGTTTGATGGCAGTCTCATGTAAAACCCGTTGAACTAGTAGCCTACCCTATGTAATCTTGAGAATAATAGAGGCTAGGATTCAGGTAGATTATTTTAGTTGAATTTAGTCTGTGTCTAAAAAATACTTCAAGCATTTTACAATTGAAATTGACAGGTTGACAAACTGTCAATTTTAATTGTAAAATTTAACATGTTGCTATAATAGTTTTTGGCATTTAATAATTTTCCTTTACCATCTTTCGTCTCTGACGACCACCCTTTTTGCTCATGTCAGGGTAGCCGACCCTGACATGAGCAAAAAGGGTGTCTCTTATTGTCAAATACATATTGATGTATCGATGTAGAGTGGATCATTATTTACCTTTGATTTACCCTTTTATAGAAGTTGGTCCTTTAATACGTCGCCTGCTTTATCCCAACTCTAGGGTTTTAAACAGTACAAAGGAATATTTAACTGTGCCGATAGCGTAGTGGTTTAAGCGGCCACCTGACTGCTTTCTGTGCTGCTGCTCTGAGTGAGTCATCGTTTTGGCTGCTTCTGAATCTGGGTGTTTTTTTCATTTTCTGTATGTTTGTAAAGTCCTCTACAATACAGGAGCTGTTAAAAAGGAAAGAAAGGAGAGTAAAAATAGGTAATGTAGATATCTAGGATAAGAAAAACTACAAGTTGATAAGAAGCAATACCATTATGCCATATAATAGTATTGTGTTTATTGTTTACAAGTACTCGTCGACTACATTAATTCACAGTTGTCAAATCAAATATAATGACAAATAATTCACTGCTGATATATAAAAAGAATATCCTAAAAGTACCAGTAATTGTTTGTATGGTACAGTAAGGTATTACAGCGCATCCATTTTAAGACAGAGTATAAATAAAAGAAATTCTGTAGCCATCATAGCTGAGAAAAATATAATGAGATCAATTAAAAACAAAGGCCATATGAGTGGTTATTAGGACAGTTACGTCATCTGGCCATTAGATCGATGTAAATTGTTTATTTTATCATATAATTTAAATTAAGAAGAAACAGTCTTAGAAACATAAATTGACTCAGAGTGATTTAGCCATACTCTATTTCACCATCATCACCCAGTTATTAAGTTGGAGGCATGAACTCTACTGGTCAGTGTCAGTCTAGTTCTGACGTCGTTTAGAAACTATAACTCCGCCTAAAGACTAATTAAAACAAGTGTATCATAAAGTGTGATTTGTGTGCACAAGTGCATCAATGTCAACCATATTTTAAACAATCGCAAGACCAATTTGCAGAAATTTATATGTATTTTGGAGTCGTCTTTTGAAATTGTTGAGACTCTTGGTAAGCAACATCATTATCATTTTGTACAAATCGCAAAATCATTGCTTCAATGTGGTGTTGGGTGTATCAAACTTGAAATGTATGAGAAGGAAATTTATAGGAGGCAAACCCCGTTTTATAATTTAAAGAAGTCATCTCCAGTCTTGTTAATTACAAAATTTAGCATTCTAGGTTTCAATACACGGTCTGAAAAGCTAGAAGACCTTTGTGTTGTGTGAGAGGCCAGGGTTTTGTTTTTTTTTAAATGCATGGGATCGATTTCCGCCTTCGTAATTATGGTTATTTTCAGATGTCCGTAAAATGGAGCGTTTTTAAATATTTTTTTATTTTCAAAAGCTTTCTTCTTTAAGATTAACTTATTGTAATTCATTATGACTGCATTTTCTTTTTTACGTTCAACTTTTGCTTTTTCTTGTAGATCTCTTCTTATTTTTAAAACTGCCTGAGGTTAATTCTCTTTTATATAGTATGGAGTGTTATCTAAAGCCTTTTAATTTTTAAGGATGTTAATTTTTGTCCTGGGTGCGGTAAAGGTAATATAATAACAGGTCGGGCCTTCTCGTCTTTTGTTCCTATTCTTTTTATAGTTTGTAAGTCATTGCAGGCCATTTTAACTTGAAAATATTTGTAAATAAAGTCTATAAGGTTATGTTCTTAATAAGAATAAGATTTTTCTCTTCTCCTAAACCAAAAATACAAGGTTACCTTTTCTTGCTTGTTTCTCTAAATAGTATAAACTTTGTTCCTGATATTCCACTCTTGACTAAAAATTTTCGTATTTTCTTTCTAAAATTGTAAATTTCACTTCGAATAATCGGTAAATGTTTAATATTACGTTTTTTGTCACGTTCTCCCCGCTTTTAGAATCATTGTCTTCTTATCAAGCTCTTTTTGAATAGTATCCCCTTCCATTGTGATGTAGGATTTATAGAATAAATCAGAAACTTGTAAATAACTGTTCTCTTACGGCGTTTGTCGCAACGTCATACGAGTACTATAGTAAAGATGTTCAATCGATTAATTACTACTAGAGCTACCCGATAATAGATGGCATTGCTCATTTACATAAACAGTGACTTTTATAACTAAACTTAATCAATTTTTATGTTGAGGGTATTTCGCAATATGTTTTTTTCACGAAACATTCTATAACAAAATTTATGGGTAGTTACATCTATAATAATATATGTAATACGATCGATTAACGGTGTTTAAAGTCACTCAAAGTCCTTTAACTCGTGAATAGCTTGCATTGGTAAACAACCACTACAGTTTTGAAACTTAGTTACTGATTTTTTGCGCTGATTTATTGTTTGTTGTTGTGTACTTCACTCTGTTCTTAACTATTACGCACTTAATTAAATTTTGGTCGATAAATTGCAACGTTTTTATATTTATTTTGATTAGAAAAGCACTGAGCCGATGTTGAGCGTGGTACTCCAGCACCCTATTCACAAAGTTAATTATAGTTACGTGAGTATTAATCAAAACTTTCTCTTGCAATAGAAAAAAGAAATAAAGACAATCTTAAGCAAAGACGTCAAAAAAACTCTTAGTATAGAACAACACTTATTAGGCTTACCAACTAATATTTTTGTTATGGAATCGCGGTCAAATGAGCAGACGTATCGCCTGATGGTAAGCGATTACCGCCGCCCATGGACATCTGCAACACCAGAAACGTCACAAGTGCGTTGCCGGTCTTTGGGGGATGGGGATGACGATGGGGACGGGGGGAGGGGTTGGGGCATGGCCCTCCGGTATTCTCACTCACTCGGTGAAACACAGCGCAAGCGCTGTTTCACACCGGTTTTCTGTGAGTCCGTGGTAACACTCCGGTCGAGTACCATGTACTTAATAAGAAATAAGCAGCTTGATTTAAATCACGTTTGAAAACTCGCAATATCGAAACGGTTAACGTAAAATGCTAATACCCAGTATTTACCAAAATGTCACATGTAAATATTATTCGTGAGTTTCTGGTCATTGGTACGGCATCTTGCAGTATTGTTAACAAATGTATTGAATAATTTTGTCATTCATATATGTTTAAATACATAATGATACAATGGTTCGGTGTTTCAAATCAGCATTTGATGTAAGGTGATTTATTTGCTCGTATTACATCAATGTGTTGATAATCCAAGATGAAAGATTGTATACAAGAATGAAGTTTGTAATATTATAATACTTGTTTTTTTTTACCTTTAGGATGAAACCTGTCCATATTGTGTTTTGTATATTCGTGTTCTCATCAACTACTACCTGTGTACTCCAAAAACCAAATATAGTATTTATAATTGCAGATGATTTGGTAAGATATTTATGTATATTTTATTCTAATGTGTAAACACTTATACACGGTCTGCCTTATAAGTAGCTGACCATGACCAATTTTCCTAGTAAAAACTTTTTGTGATTGTGGAAAAAATAATTAACTTTACTCTAAGAAAATATCGGGTCCTGGGCATTAGGTGCATTGATTTATAAAAGTTCATGAAGTCAATCTTTAAACTCATTTGGTTTAAAATACATTTCAAAAAATTAATTATAGGGATGGAATGACGTCAGTCTTCACGGATCTGATCAGATACCAACACCTAATATAGACTTATTAGGTTTGTCCGGTGTCACTCTGGGCCGATACTACAGCCACGCAATATGTACGCCATCGCGATCTGCTTTACTCACGGGAAAATATTCACACAAGATTGGTAACTATTTTATAACTTACTAGCTTTTGCCCGCGGCTTTCATCAACAACCCATAATGCCCCACTGCTGAGAGGAGTCAGGATAGGGTTAAGGCCATACGTCCCCACGCTGGCCAAGTGCGGGTTGGAGACTCGCAAGAATACGTTGTGGCTACGTATCTTGCCGTTGGATGTTTTTAAGCCGCCCGATTGCCTCCAACTGAGCTTCACGATATTTATCGTATGACAACAACCGGGACCAACTGCTTAACGTGAGCTCCGAATCACGGAGACGCTCATGGTAACATGCCACCAGCGGTCACCCATCCCGGTAATGACCGCGCCGGCGTTTCTTATCCTCGGTGACTGTTTCTAATCACCGAGTGCAACAGGGCTATGAGCGCCCGCATTGCTCGCTTAGAAGTAGATATTTTCCTCCCCTATTTAACCCCCTTAGGGGTGGCATTTCCAAAATTCCTTTCTTAGTTCTTACTTACATTATATAAAAAACATACATGCAAAATTTCAGGATTCTAGGGTCAGTGGTTTGGAGTGTGCCTTGATCTCTGTGTATCAAAATCAGTCAGTCACCTTCCTCTTTTATATAGATAATAATTTCTAGATTTTTGAGATTAGAATTTGTCTATAAAAGCGGTATCACGGTTCCATAATACTTCATTATTCATCATCCTATTGCCATCCACTGCTGGACTTAGGGCTCTTTAATTGCACTAAGCTTTTGTAACACCAGAAATTTCTCTCCTGCATTACTGGTCTTATATGTTCTTGATCGGCCGTCATGAAATCAGAGAATATATATTTTTGATAACCGTGACGTTACTTGAGGAATGTAATAAAAAACGATGATTTTACAGTTTCCAAACAGGTCAAGAGGTTTGTTATTGATCTAGGAGGCGAAGCTTCAAGAGCACTTATCACGATTGTGTTAACCTTGCCATGATTTGTATTTATTTCCTTTTCCATTTCTTTTTTAAATTTCGAGATAAAACAGGTTGAGCCCAAATCTTTAAATAACGCTTTAAATAATCATCATATTTATATAAAAAAATGTATTTACAACGATATTATCTAAAGATTGTTCGATCGATATTATAACTCATATTATATATTTTGTTTCAATGTTTCGTTATTTGATCAAATTAACTTGACCTATCACTATGTGGATTTTTGTATCATGACGTGTCAAAATATGTACCTACCTGTGTATTGTGATAGGCTGGACTGTACTGTAAGTTTTATCTAAAACAAATATTTGTATTTGTATTTTTTTTTTAAAAAAACTCTCGCTTTCGGAATATACATTCTTGTGTCGCGGGGATCTTTACAAACATACATGAAAACGGACACAAGTACGCCCAGACTTAGAACAACATTTTGTGGATCACACAAAGTGTTGTCCCATGTAGGATTTAAACCCACAACACTTGGCGCAGTAGGAAGTGGTGTGGCGACCACTGAAACCACTAGGCCAACCGTGTAGTATTCTTATCTTATTTCATGCACGATGAAAGAGGAGGCTTACAAAGAATTTTCTTCAAATATTATTATTTTGATGGAGACTTGTCCGGCAGAGGACGGCTATAAAATTGATTGATTGATACCTATTATAGATATAAGGTGCCCTGTATTGGTATAGTACAGTTGGAAATAGCAAAGTTAGTATTTCATGTTTTCTTATGAAATAGGTATGCAGGGGTACCCGATACTAATGAGCGAAGACAGAGGTATTCCAATCAGTGAAAAGCTACTACCTGAATACTTCAAAGAAGCGGGATACGAAACACATTTGGTTGGTAAATGGCACGTTGGTGCATCACGAACCGAATACTTACCCACTTCGAGAGGATTCGACAGCCACTTTGGCCACCGAGGAGGTTTTATGGACTATTATGAGTATACTGTCGAAGAAACTGTGAGTTATCTTTTAATTGGTTAATGCATTTATTTGAATTAACTTTGTTTTAAACTTAAAACATGTTTTCAGTACAGCCCCGTCGGTACAGTTTCTGGTCTGCCATTGTTTAGAAATTTAACTCCAGCGTGGGACGTCGAAGGTTACATCACTGACGTATATACCAGCCATGCAACATCCAGTAAGAAATTTACCATGCTTATTCTCTTATATATAATAATTATATGCGAGAAACAATTGGTGTCGTCAAAATTATTCAAGTGGCATTTGAATACCAATCACATAAAAAGTTATGTTATGTAAACATGGTTTAATTATAATACATAGTTGTTTTCAGTTATCAAGAAGCACGATACGGCATCTCCTCTATTTCTGGTTGTGAGTCACAATGCAGCGCATGCTAGCAACGAGGCTTCAATACTACAGGCACCACCAAAAGTTGTCAGGAAAATGAGACATATTGCTATGACATCTCGGCGAATATTTGCCGGTACAAATTTCATGTTACGTGTGAAAAGAAAAAAAATGAAAAACTGCTTTTTTTCACTTTAAATTGTTTCGTTCAAATGTTTCAGCTGTGGTCAAGAAGCTTGATGACAGTGTCGGAAAGATAATGAAAGCCCTTTATCAGAAAGGCATTCTAGAAAACACCATAGTTGTTTTTGTATCGGATAATGGTGGCATGACTACGGGAGAGTATCATAATTATGCTTCAAATTATCCACTTCGAGGTCTTAAAACTACTCCATTTGAGGGTGGGGTGAGAGTAGTTGGACTTGTTTGGAGTGCTAGTTTAAATAACACAGATCATTACTGGGATGGTTATATGCATGTCTCAGACTGGATGCCAACGTTGTTAACTGCTGCAAATCTCGAGGTTCCATCGAACATTGATGGCATTAGTCATTGGGAGAGCTTTAGTTCAAATAGACCATCCAAACGGACAACAATGTATGAAATCGATGATTACACGGGTTACGCATCGGTTATATACGGAGACTACAAATTAGTGACCGGCAATATTAATGAACGCTATAGCAATCACCAAGGCTCTGATTTGCAAGAAATTATCGGCGAAGCTCCATCGTATACTGATGCTATATTGGGCAGTACTATGTACAATATTTTAAAGTTACTTGGCAAACCATTTCCTATTACTGATTTAAGTTTGAGAAATAGAACAGTAATTGAATGTAACTCAACTTCGACCGATACATGTTTTCCTGCTAATGGTGAGACTGAAATTATAATTATATTTGTTGTATTCCTAGTAGTTCCATGTATCCAGTTCCATATGGAACTTATGAAACAAGTTCCATACCTGGATACATCCACTAATATTATAAATTTGAAAGAAGGTCTGTCAGTCTGTCTATCTGTTACGTTACGGCTTGCCGCTGCACCGATTTCAATTAAATTTGACATGAACTTACTTTGATTCTTGAGGAAAGACATAGGCTACTTTTTAATGGATAACCCACATATACAGGGGTGGAGCCGCGCGTAAATGCTAGTATTAATATGTATTATCATCATCATCATCTCAAGCCTTCTTTAATCAATTTGATGTAGGCATTCTTCAACCCCCCTCTACTTCTTTCTATTTTGGGCAGTTTACATCTAATTTTGGCCGACCACTATTATCATGTCTCTTTATTATTTGGTCATCAATTGATGGTTTCTGTATAACTTTGGAAGAGTTTTTAATAGTTTGTTTGTTGTTTGTTTACACTATAGTTTCTTTTTGTTCCAGGTACTGTATGCTTATTCGACATCAAAAAAGATCCTTGTGAGACAACTGACCTATCCGAAACTTACCCAGAATTGATAAACATGATCAAGGTCTTGTTAGACACGGAAGTTGCCAAAATGATACCTAGGAAAGTGCCAGTGTTCAGAGATCCGCTGGCTGCGCCGTACCTAGCGAATTACACGTGGACCACTTGGGTCTCTGACTTACAGTCTTAGTAAATTACTTTACAATTGATTTATTTTATTAAATAAAATATTTAATTAAAAATACTTATAAAAATACTAACTGTTATGTTTTTATTCGTTCTTCATTGTTGAAATATAATCACTATAAAGTTTTTTTCATTACCGAGTTTTGTTGCATTTTAATTTGTATACTAAATTTTTTTTTAACGTGTGTGAATCCTCATGGATGTCCTCCACTCTGGGGAGAGAGCGAAGGGGTCTGTCAGACTTTTACTGACTAAAACCCTAGTTACTTAATTAAATATGTTTTATTGAATGGGTGGGGACTCGTGGTCAAAATGTCATAGATACAGTAACTAAATCTAGATCGAGCTTAAAGAACAGAACGAACCAGGCTTTCTTTACGTGAGGAAGCTCCAACGCGCCTTCAACCCACCGGGGCTTTTGGCGGGGCGGTGTGTCGGAATCGAACCGACTAAAACCACACGGTGTGCCACTCTGCGCCGGAGACGGGAGGGATCCGGGAACCGCTTTCTTACGCCATCCGGAGCCCTCCTAGCACCTGCCCGCACTGAAGAGGGCACCGTCTCCTGATGTTAAACTCTCAATTTAGGCGACGTACGGCACTGCGCTGCAGTAAAGGTCCGACGCTGCGGCGTCCAAGCGGGGCACACCGCCAGCGTGTGCTGGGCCGAGTCCTCATTGCAGTCGCAATGGTGGCAGGCGGGACTCAGTTCCCGCCTGACCACCGAGTGCAGGTACTTCCCGAAGCAACCGTGCCCGGAAAGCACCTGCGTCAGTCGTAAGGAAGGGTCCCGTGCTGCCGCCCTGCCCACTCGAGGATGACCGGCTGGAGACCCTCCGCGGTGGCGAAGCCATCAAGTGGAGCCTCCAGCACTCTCTGCCCGGAATTCAGCTACCCGTCGATATAATTCGGCAAGCACTTCCGCCTCCAAATTCCGTTTCGGCTAAGGCGCAAGCCGTATCGGTCGACACCGTGCGGTATTCGCGTATGGCTCTGACCCTCTGAGGGCGCCAGAGGCACACCTTATTCTGGGCGGTCAGAGCCGACATCCACGCCGGTACGCCGTACAGCGCCATAGACCAGACAACCCCCGTGAAGAGGTTTCTTGTTGCGATACTGGCTCCACCCAGATTGGGCAAAAGTCACCCGAGGGCGGAGGCAGTTTCGACCAGCTTGGGAGCAAGTCGTCGGAAGTGCTCGTTGAAGATCCACCAACCGTCGAGGATCAGGCCCAGATACTTCATCTGGGCCCGAACCGGTACGAGGACCGAGTTGACCACTATGAAGGCGCACAAGACGGGGCCCATGGAACAACAGGGCCTTCGTCTTGTCCAGGGCCACCCGCAAGCCCAGCGCCTTGATGCGCCCGACCACCAGAGAGACACCCCTGGTGGCCAGGCACGACGCCTCCTGGAAGTTCGCCCCCAGGCTGTGACCAACGTGTCATCGCGTAACAAATTACGACCAGCCCGTGGGGGAGACGCTCTCGAAGGACCCAGTCGTACCCCACGTTCCACGGGAGTGGTCCAAGGACAGACCCCTTAGAACGCCGCACGACATGGGTCACCGTCTCAAGGCGCCCTCTCGGTCCTTGTACACGAAGGTACGCTCGTCCAAATAGTCTGCCACCAGCCTCTTCAGAAAATTTGCAGCATAAACGGCTGTATCATTTGATTGCGTTGGTTTACAAGTTTGATTTTTCACAGACACAGGACAGACAAAGGACAGTAGACTTCGAGTATTTGATATGAATTTTTCATCTTAGTAGCTCCACGCGTTTCTGAGAAAAAGGGCCTTGACAGACAGACGGACAACAAAGTGATCCTATTAGTATTCCATTTTTTTCGTTTGGTTTGGAGGTACGGCACCCTAAATAAAAACCGGCCAAGTGCAAGTCAAAATTATCCGTACTATTATTTATAAATACAGCAAAAAATTACGTTTTGTATGGGAGCCCCCCTTTTTTTCCGTGCGGAAACCACCTCCTGGTGGCATGTCGGACTCGAACCGATTAAAACTACATGCCATCTTGGGTACTAGGAGTCGGGGAACCAGGTACACCGATGTTTCCGTTGCTGCCCCAACAGGTGGGACGCGAGAGCTGCAAAGCTGGAAGCGAGCGAGCTGCTAGGGCCACAAATGGCCATATCTGTTACCCGAGGCTTGCGCTTATGAAGGACGGAGATCATTTTGTGATCTCCGGCGCCCGAGTCATCTGTGGTACCTGACCCGTTCCTGGGCCTGGTGGACCGGGAGGGGTCTAAACCTCTCCCGGTTCGCCATCTCCTTGGCAAGTAAAACTTGCTCGCAGAAAGAAACGGCGGAGTTCCACGCGCTCTCGCTCCGCAACATGGCCTCAATCATGTTACCAAGCGAGAAATCCCAAACCCCGATGGCCGTCACGAGATCACACTTCGATTCCCCCCACGCCGGACATACTGCCAGCGTATGGAGCGCCGTGTCCACGGTCTGGGCAACGCAGTGGTGGCATTCAGGCGTTGTTTGGCGGATCAGACACAGGTGATCTCTGAAGCATCCTGAAAGGGAGCCCCCTTATCTATTTATTTAATTCTGCTTTTTAATATTTGTTGTTATGCTGGCAACAGAAGTACATAATTTATAAAAATCTCAACTGTTTAATTATCACGGTACATGATATACAGCCTGGTGACAGACGGACGGACAGATAGACTGACAGCAAAGTCTTAGTAACAGGGTACCGATTTGACCATTTGGGTACGGAGCTAAATAGTCGTTGTACGTACAACAATTCGCTATAGTTTCTTTATTTTCATATTTTCATTATCTTTTAAAATATGTTGTTTAACTTCCATTTATGTATGTATGCATTGTTGACAAGAGTTAAAAGCAGTTTATACAGTTGGTGTATTTTATTTAAATACCAAAAAAATAACACATGTTGGTCACATCGTTTTATTCATATACAGCAAGCAACAAATAGATAAATTTTAACTAGTTTTAAGACAAAAATGGATATATTCTTATATATGTATACTTAGTGTTGCCATAAATATTGTTACAAAGAAAAACGTTTGTTTTATTGTAGGTACGTAGAGTTATTATTATTACAGTGTGTTAGTTTAATACATTAATATAAAACCGTTAAGAATATATAAAGATTATTCGAAGTGGTCTCCATTACCTGCAATACAGTCATTCTAACGTTGAGGCCAGTTAGTAGCACGCACTTTTCTATGGGAAAATTCGTCACTGCCAAAAGTATAGATCGTTTTAGGGACTTCAAATTATCATGGCATTTAGAGTAAGCCTTACTTTCTATAGCTGACCATAAGTCATAAACCAGTGGATTAAGATCACGGCGGAGAACTAGATGACGGCCAGACTTCAGCTATGATGAAGTCCGGGATAGTCGTTTCTAACCAAGAATAGGTGGATTGATCTTTATGACCTCGCACCGAGTCTTGCTGAAAGGACCATTCTTAGTTTTTGAAAATGGTGTTAAGGGGTTAATAACCTTCTCGAGAATGATATCTCGATACACTTGTACCGATGTTTTGATATGTTTTTCACAAAAATATGGTTCAGTTCATAGCTAACTCAAAGTATCACTAAAGTGGGATAAGGCCCACGATGTACTCTGTTGACTAATTGGGAAGTAATTTAAAACTTTCAGCATGAATATCATTTTGTTTGTTAAAATATTGCTTAATTGTAAAAAATTCTCATCCGTAAACAATTTTTTTCAGTGATCTCCTTTTTCCTTACTGATTAAGTAGTTGTTTCACCACACAATTCTTAAAATAAAAATTATCAGTTAAATGACCAGTGCGTCTCTTATAGGCTAGAAGTCCTAAGGCATTTTTAAAATACACCAAAAAACACACAAATATAAAAAACTCGGTTCTAGTTGCTATCTTCTTCTCCTGAGATGAAATCTTTTGCTTTCGGATAGGATTTCTTCGAATTCTTTTTCTAACTATTTTGACAGTCTTTTTCGTACGTACACTACTGTCTGACATAAATAGAGGAGGTTTCATTGTACCAATAGGCCGATATACAAACATTTGACTTTTGGCTTTCTTTCATTTGAAAATTGTATTTGTCTCCATATTTACTGTATGTAATGCAATCGCAGCGATTTGGTTTTCTTTATCACCCACTCTATTTTATTTAATATCACAAAATATTTTACACATTGTATGGACGCGAAAATAAAAAACAATGAACAATTGTATAAAGATGACAGATTCCAAATTCAAAAGAAATATTTTGTTTATTTTAATTGTAACAGTATTTATTTATTTATGGTCAGACTAAGAATATATTTTATATTAGCCTGATCAGGTTATCATAATACATACTCTGCCTAGTTTGAAATCAGACAGTCATATATAAGGTGAGAGAAGATATCAACAGCCTACATAGCCGTTTTTTAAAAAGGAGCCTTTTGGTCTACAGCATGCTGGGCAGACGGTTCATTTCAAGATTTATTTCTCTTAGGGATGTCGGTGTTCTTGCATAGATTACTCCCGTGGGCGAATCTTACATCCCCTAAGGAATAAGCTTGGTGACACTTAGTATTCTTAATCCGACACCACACGACGTGATGGTTTGTTTTACAGGGCGGGAGGTTAACACGATCTATGTAAATGAAGAGAGAATTGCGGATAACAACTCTGAAATATGATTTAATCGTGGTGGCTATACTCCTTGCATCTAACCCTTAAATAAAAGGATACACATGCTCACACTAATTAAATGAAAAAACGTAAGTAGACAAGTACTTCTGTCCTTTCATTTTACAAACCGCAATACTAGGTATTTTATTTTGAAAATAATTTAAAACTTACCGAAAACCTTAGTAGTTAATAAATGTTATTTATTTTCACAATAAAATCGACACAGCCTGTGTATTTAGTAAAACTATAAATTATACAGTAAAATTCCTTATCTTCGTAGTATATATTGTGAACAGTAGTCAATCGAATAGATTGAATTTGGTTGAAAACAGTACTTCAAGGTAGGTTTTAGTTTAAGATAATTTCTTTATTTTATACATGTAGCGGTCGTACGTAAAGTCACTTACAGATACATACTCGTACATAAGATACACTCAAATACGCAGTACAATTTCAATTACGATATAAGTAAATGTGTACTAGATAATTAATTACTGCGTTTTTTTATTTTAATACTTAAATCTTTTTAATAATTAATTTCTTTTTTATTTTTATCCATAAAAATGTATGCCATCTAATATGAGAGAGGACACTCATTTCTGTAACACAGCTCATTAAACCTAGCACATAGATCACGGAGTTTATAATAATTTGCAAAATGTTGTTTTCCGTGATTGAAATTATTATCTATTGTGGCAACTTCCACATACAACGCAAACAGCGCCATCTACCGAAGTTACATCGGACTACGGAGTAACGAAGGAAACGAAGAAAACTACCAATCCTGAATTGCGCAAAAGAAGTTCTTACGCCGATTAGCATATATATAACATCCCAACATCAACCGTTGGGCCGTGGCCCGCTAGGCATGATCACCTCGCCTGGTAGGAGGATCCTCCCTTTGTGTTGGAAGGACATGTGACCCGTTCCACCAAATCGGGATCGGGGAGGGAATCATATTAATACGTGAAGAAAAAGCTCTGTACTACTTTTTAAGAAAATTTTGCAAAGAGAAGAGTATGAAATTTAGTATATTTAAAGTTTATATAGACGAGGAAGGTTAAAAATAAAAGAAATAAATTACATGAATTGTTATCTGATTTCCACCAGAGGGCGACCACCAGTTATTAATTGAAATGGTTACTGCCGCCCATCTGCAGCTCAAAAGTCAAAAGTACATTGTCAAACTTAGAGTTTGAAGTTCGCTCTTTATCGCAGTAGCATCGCAGAAAATTTTTAACCGACTTGAAAGAATGAGGAACTTTTCAACGTACTCTATGGTAATACGAGACAAAGTTATTTGGAAAGCGCAGAATGGTGGCGTGTCAATTATTGAAGGGATAAATTCTTAGGGATATTGACTGTTACATAATATGTTAAAGAGTTTTTATTGTGATATTTGTTAAAAAAATATAAAAAAATCATAATTAAATAATGTTCTTGGCATTCCGTATACACGTGTACGCGATTATGTGTGTGTATGAATGATTAAGCGTGTTTGTGTGTAATTAATGCACGTTTTACTATTATTAGGTAACTTGTTATGTTAATCCAAACCCCATTTCAATTCGGTCCAGTTCTTGAAGCAGGTTTTTTTTTGTTAAAATTTTGTATTATGTTTTAGACAAGTTTCCGCTGAGCCGCGTGTATGTCGGTTTACACGATATATGTCTACTTTTCTATAAAATTATGGTTTCTCCGTACCAAAGTTCATTAAAATCAGATCATTGTTTTAGCCGTTACAACGTAACAGCATTTCGCATCCCTATTAACATTTTAAGCATTGCCTAGTCCATCCCTCCACCCCCGCGACGCATTTCATTATAGTGCTCATATGACTTCAACGGCTTAGACACAAACATATGCACGCATGCCAAGATAATTTATATTATGATTAAATTACTCAAAATCTTAATAAATTATGTGACATTCCGATGTAAGTATAAGCTATGTCATTGTAAAGTTTCATCTTCATCCGTTCACGGCTCGGCTAGTCTCAACAGAGAGAAGAACATAAAGGCACTTATGTATCCTTATACTAACAATTCAATGCGATAGCTTTTCTAAGCGACCGTGGAGAGATCAGGCTCAGGAACGACGGCTTTACGTGCTCAATCGTGCATGAAAGATTAAAAAAATCTATCCTCACAGACTTTTGTATTTATTTTATAATATTAGCAGGAAGTAGGCTAGGATATCACTGTGTAGATCGCTACTATATTGGCAAAAGTAAATATGATCCTTTATTAAGGAATTACCCCTTTAACGTTAGATCAGTCTTTTTGGTTGTATTTAGCGATATTTTTTTCAATGATGCGTAGTTTTGTGACTGTAACTAAAGTACTGATTTAGCTCAGAGAGAGTGGTATATTTTATAAGTTTGAAAACTACACTAATGATTGGGGCCTTGTGTACTTGCTCAGCGTCTGTTCAATTTACTTTTGTTGCTACGCCCCAAGTGGGAATACAGTAATATTTCTTTAATATATTTGCTGCTTTGCTCAGTATTTTTTTTTGGTAAATTTTCTAAAAATGAATCCTACCTAGTTTGATTTATCGCCCCCGAAACCCGCTGCATACCGACTTCATTTCATGAAAATGTTGAAGCGATTCCAAGATTTAGATTATGTATATATACGTAGTGTGTTTGTGCCGACTTCCACATACAGCGCAACAACATAAAAATATACAACAGCGCCATCTACCGAATAAACATCGAACTACGGAGCAACGAAGAAAACTAAGAAACTACCAATCCTAAATCGCGCAATAGAAGTTCTCGCGCCGATTAACATATATACAACTTCCCAACATCAACCGTTGGGCAGTAGCCCGCCAGGCATGATCACCTCGCCTGGTAGGAGCAACCTCCCTTTGTGTTGGAGGAACATGTGTGGCCCGTTCCTCCACAGTGGTGACCCCGACGTGATTGGAAGCAGCCTTCGTAGGAGCAAATCAACAGCAGCAGCATCACCTCGCCACCATCACGTTCACTTCCACAGCAAGTCTCAGCCAGCCAGCAACCTCGGCCTCAACAGGGATACACCACATGCAGGATGCGACCACTTTAGCCTGATTTACCCCTACGGCCTCAACAGCGTCCAGGCACAGCACACTGCAACTATGGTCCATATAAGCAGAGCATTACTCTCCCGTCTATGCAGNGTAGGAGCAACCTCCCTTTGTGTTGGAGGAACATGTGTGGCCCGTTCCTCCACAGTGGTGACCCCGACGTGATTGGAAGCAGCCTTCGTAGGAGCAAATCAACAGCAGCAGCATCACCTCGCCACCATCACGTTCACTTCCACAGCAAGTCTCAGCCAGCCAGCAACCTCGGCCTCAACAGGGATACACCACATGCAGGATGCGACCACTTTAGCCTGATTTACCCCTACGGCCTCAACAGCGTCCAGGCACAGCACACTGCAACTATGGTCCATATAAGCAGAGCATTACTCTCCCGTCTATGCAGCAGCCAACCACTACGCAGCAATCGCCCCGACTCACTGGGGACCTCACCGCAGCACCGCGCACCTCATGCGATCCCGACTCACTGGGATCAGTGGACTTCAGCCCCGACTCAATGGGACTAGGCGGCATTCAGTTCCGACTCACTGGAACTTGCGGCACTCAGTTCCGACTCACTGGAACTATTCAATCCTGGCACTGGCAAGCTCCGCAACAGAGCATAGACAGCTGACTCATCCAGATATCGACCTCCGGTCTTGGAGGGGAGTGATGTGGCAACTTCCACGTACAGGGTCAACATAAATATATGACAACGCCATCAACCGAAGATACACTGAACTACGGAGTAACTTAGTGAACGAAGAAGCTACCAATCCTGCATCGTGCAATAGAAGTTCTCGCGCCGATTAACATGTATACAATTTTCCAACATCAACTGATGGGCAGTGTCCCGCCAGGCATGATCACCTCGCCTGGTCGGAGGATCCTCCCTTTGAGTTGGAGAAACATGACATCCGTTCCTCCGCAGTGGCCCGTCAGGCATGATCACCTCGCCTGGTTGGAGGATCCTCCCTTTGTGTTGGAGGAATATGTTATCCGTTCCTTCACAGTGTTCAAATTGTATCGCGAATTTTGTGTATTTTCAAAAATTATATATTTATTCGTGAATATCTATTTTGTCCCTTTCAAAGTAATCCCCCTGGGATATTATACACTTGTGCCAACGTTTCTTCCAATATTCGAAGCACTTCAAAAAATCTTTTTTTTTGTATGTTGTTCAGCTCCTCCTTCGATGCCGTCTTTATCTCGTCAATCGTGGCGTAGCGTCGTCCTTTCATGGGCCTCTTCAGTTTCGGGAACAAGAAAAAGTCACAGTAACAAGAAAAAGTTGCGAACAGATTCCAACATATCATTAGCAACGTTCATGCGATGCTGTTTTTGATCGAAATTGAGCAATTTTGGTACGAATTTTGCGGGGACCCGTCTCATGGCTAAATTACCAATTTAAAATCGAATGGCACGAGCCAATCGATGTGCCTAGATCCTCGGCAATTTCTCTAACGGTGATTCGACGATTGGCCAATGCCATTTTCTTCACTTAATCAATTTCTTCGTCTTTTGTTGAAGTGCTCGGGCGTCCGGCAGCTCTTCGTCGTTCACATCTTCTTGGCCTTCTGAAAACATTTTGTACCACCGATAAACGTTGCTTTTTTCCAAAGTAGCTTTTCCGTATGCCACAGTCAACATTCGGAATGCATCCGCGCACTTAATTTCGTTTTTCACACAAAATTTGATACAAATTCTTTGTTCCATTTTTTTGAATAGGTAAAAATCGAAGACGAACCAAAACACACGCTAGCAAAGCAGATGTCAACAATTAACTGAACCTTCAAAATGGCTGAACTTGTGAGCATAAGTGAGAGACATATGTATCAACATAACGCCACAAAAAATCGAAATAAGAATATATGTAGCCCGCGAAAATTCAAAATTCGTGATACTTTTTGAACACACCGTATATATACTAGATTTGCTCGTTTAAAGGTAGTTATTATACAGATTTATAGTGATAAAACTTTGATGAAACTATGATAAAAATTAGGATATAATTGTTAGAAATCGTTGTGGAATCAATTTTTACTAATTACAAATCTAAATACAACGTTAAATATCCATAGTTTACAAATGTTTAATTACGCATTTATTGTTTGGATGGCTTACAAGTTTTGTACTGGTACTGTTTTTACTACTAACTAAATCGATTCCGTAAATTACTATACAAAAAGGTTAGTTTGAGTTTCAAGGTCGCTGCAAAAAAAAGTAGTTTATATACCTTCTTTTTGTTTCAATATATTCAATACGTCTACGAAGTTTGTTGTGGACTTGGATTAAATAATGGTGATCTTTACTTATTTGTAAGGGATGGAAGTGTCAATTAGTGGATAATAGCACCAGTGTGTAATACAACAATAGATGCCGTTACTATTGTTTTATTTATTTTTGGCATAATTTACGTTAACAGAATTATTTCTCGGAGTCGTAGTATGACCCGGAAGGAGAGCATATTTAGGTAATTAACTTTATTTTGATTGATTGTTATTTTTGTTTACTATTCATATTTATAACTTCATTTTTTTTAACTGTCAGTTTGGCGCGTTTTTTTAAAAACTGTATATGACTAGTTGTATATTAGACGTCTGATATAATTTGATTTAAAACAGTGAAGATTACTATTTACACATACAACAACTCCATATTACTTTATTAAGATTAAGTAGTATTTAACTGATAGCTTGCAGTCTTTCAACATTATAATATCAATTCTTTAACATATATAATGTAAGTATACCACCCAATTTCCAAAGAAGTGGCTGCTGCTATCGGACCTCCGCATCTTCGAGTGCGCACTAAATTCGATGGTTGAAGTGGTTGTCGGTATAATTTAGGGCAGAAGTATAATTTTGTAGCAAGCACGCGCTTTTCAGCACCCAATCAATCAATAACCCATAATATAACACCGCTGGGCTCGGGTCTCTTCTCAGGAGAGGGTTAAGGGCATAGGTCGAAGCACCCGCGTCCCATTTATTGAGGCAGCAACGGAAAGATCGAGGTTTCCACACAGGAGGGGGCCATCTAGAAACCGTAGGTGGCCCGAGGTACGTCGGGGTTCCAGGGTTTTCCTTTCTAGGGTGTTCTGGTTCCTCGGCTCCCACTACTCGAGCCAGCGTGCGGTTTTAATTGGTTCGAGTCCATGCCACGGTGGTATTCGAGGGGATTTCCGCACGGAAAAAAAGTAGCTGATTTCCCAATAAGTTTATTAATTTCAATTAATTTTAGCAATATTTATTAATTGTTATTATGTGTATTATAACTTCAATGTTCAATTATATCAGAAACAAGAACAGAAGTCGGATATAGAAAATGCAAATTATAAATAACAGTGATCTACTGCGTAGTAAATTTGACCTTGAACGTGTATTAATTGTTTATTTTTAATATTAATTATAGTAATTATTAGTATTGTTTATTATTAATTGTTTTTCGTCAATAAAACAGAGCATTATAGTTTTTTACTGACGTATGCGACCGGCGATCGAGAGGTTTAGGGTTTGAATCCCATAACGGGCCAAAAAGTGTTATTGAGTTGGGGACTGAACACCCGTGCCTCGGAGAGCACGTAAAGCTGTCGGTTTTGCGCCTGATCCCACCCTGATCGTGTCGGATGACCGTCCCGTTGCGTTATGAGAGTAAGGAAGTAGAGAGTGCACCTGTGTTTGCGCATAAACCTGTGCACTATAATATATATTTGACGGGTCTCCGTTGAGACTAGCCGACGTGGACGAAATCGACTATGAGAACGTCATCATAACGCTCAATATTAAAAATTTTAAACTTTTAACATGCTTTCTCACGCTCATAGCCCAGTTGCACTCGGTGATTAGAAACAATCATCGAGGGTAAGCAACGATGGCGCGGTCAGTACCTGGATGGGTGACCGCTGGTGGCATGTTACCATGAGCGTCTCCGTGATTCGGAGGTCACGTTAAGCAGTCGGTCCCGGTTGTTATCATACGATAACAGTCGTGAAGCTTAGTTGGAGGCCTTCGGGCGGCTTAAAAACATCCAACGGTAAGATTTACGTAGCCACAACGTACTCTTGCCAGTCCCCAACCCGCACTTGGCCAGCGTGGGGACATTATGGCCTTAACCCTCTCCTGAGAGGAGACCCGAGCCCAGCAGTGGGACATTATGGGTTGTTGTTGTTTTGTTTGTAACATGCTTTAGCCCATGCCATAAGAATTTGCCAAGGACTTTAGCAGCTTTAGCTGGCAGTGACAAAAAACTGTAATCTATGATATTTTTTACTGTCCTAATATATTAAGAGCGTTATGTCGTCATGCGTCGTGTTGCTAGCAAGATTAAACAAAAAAAATTAAAAAAACTATAAGCCGGCACTGTTAAAACTTTTAATAACATTTATATAGTCTATGTCACCACACATGTGAGCCATTATTACGGAAGTATTAACTCCTCATTCATTAAAAACCGTTTAGTAGTTTAGACGCTACGATGGAATATACAAGCATACCAAGACTGCCAAAACTATTAATTACCCTTTCTTTTGACTTCGCTTTAGTCAGGTAAGAAGAAATCTAAGAAATAGTATGTTTCGCGTTTAGAAGAATTTCTCCGGTATATAGGCATGAGTGCATATTTGTTTGCTGAAAAGACCTAAAATATGGTTACCGAACTGTTTATAAACTTACATCTACTTCTTAATATTAAAGTCAACATTTTGCCCGCGGCTCCGCCTGCGTTTATGACGGTTATCGCGGTAAAGCTAGCCTATGTATTATTCTAACGTATAAGATATATTACTGTTAAGTTGCATGTAAATCTGCTCGGTAGTTTTTGCGTAAAGGAGTTATAAACATCTATCTATATGCATCTCACAAACTTTCGCATTTATAATATTAGTTAACCAAGCATGCAAGGACACCGCATGTATGTAAATAAATAAATAAATAAATCTTTAAACCTAAATACAAAACAAAGAATCTTATTCATGTATTTTATACTCTCGATTATCGGCACTTGATGGAACTTGTTGCAATACATTCTATAATTAAATCACTGGTATTTTTATTCCACTATTTTATTTATTTGTGTTTACACCTGACCTGTGGTCAGGTAGTGTGGTATCATGTGATGTACAAGTGATTCAATTCTAGAATGAATCGTGTGCATCACAGAATTATTTGTTCCAGGTGGGATTTCAACTTAAAACATTCTATTTACCAGTAATTGTTAACCAACCTGCAATCTTCTTCTTTTTCAGTATGGGGTTCTGCAATACCATATTTATTATACTGGTCATCTTCACAGCGGGTTTCACGTGTAAAGTGAAAAAACCGAATATAGTGTTTATAGTTGCCGATGATTTGGTAAGATTTTCAAATTATCACTATACTAATTGCTAACCACCTTTCTATGACGTGGTTGCTACTATGCTTCTAGAAGTAATAGCAATTTGTTATATAGCCCAAACATGCTCTAATTATTCTCTTATACAATATGAAAAAAATTGAACCTAGCTGATAATTTCTGAGGTTACAGAGTTTAAACAAATTATATATGAAGAAAAATAAGACCAGTTTTATGGATTGTAAATAATAATTATTTTAGTGTAGAAAATTATTTATTTGCACCTACATCTTGTAATATTTTACCCGTTTTGGGCTTTTTACCCGACTGCGAAAAACGGCTTGTCGTATTTTTATGTGAGTGATGTCAATATTTTCGTCTTAGTCGCGAGAGTGCTACTGGGTACATCAAAATTAACATAAACAAAATTAAGGATTTTTAGCGCCAAAAAACTCAAAACAAATTATCTTTTCAAAATACATCGAGTGTGGTATCAAAAAAGATTTTTTTACGGTGATTACAAATATATATTTTATATATAGCTGATATATTGTATTTAAAAAAAACGAATTTAATAAAGACGACAGATCAATATCCGTTATCTTCATCTGCGTCAATACGCAGTAGGGTTTTTTTAAATAATGTTATTCGTTTTTGTTCTGTTTTTAACATGTAACATCCGTGAAGGATTTTACCTGTTGAAAGCTTTACCTACCTGTAACTTAATAGAGAAATAATTAACCACTTACAATTACTGTCTGTGTCTAAAACAGATTAATCTTTCAATTTCAGGGTTGGAACGATGTCAGTTTACACGGATCTGATCAAATCCCGACACCCAACATAGACTTGTTGGGAATGTCAGGTGTTGCCTTTAGCCGTTACTACAGCCACGCCATATGTACACCTTCCCGTTCAGCGTTGCTCACGGGGAAATATTCACATAGAACTGGTAATGTTTCATGGTATATGGCTGGTCTCCGTTGAAACTGGCCATCGTGGCCAGCCAACTACGCAGAAGATATTATAGAGCACAAGTGTATGCGCAAATACTGGTGCACTTTTTGATCCCTTTCACAATCCGATCGGACTGTTGTCCGAGAAGACTGTAGAAAGGGTCAGACGCAGAACCGATGAGTTAAAGTGATTACTGCGGTACACTAGTTAAAACCCCAGCTCCTAAACTCCAGGCTGTTATTTTCACCATGGAGAGTGCTCCGAGGAATTGTTCGGGCTGATTCCTGCCGCCTCTTTCCGCCATCGTCCTTTGCGTCAGAAATTACACCCCCATCATCTAGATAGTTAGCAGTCCACAACTGTGCGTTTTCCAAGGAACTTTCTGCCTCGCACAACAAAACTATGGAATGAGCTATTGCCTGCGATTGCCTGGTATTTCCGGACCAATACGACCCTCAAACCTTTAAGAAAAGAGCATACTCCTTCTTAAAAGGCCGGCAACAAACTCGTACCGCTTCTAGTGTTGCGGGTGTCTATGGGCGGTAGTAATCGCTTACCATCAGGGGATACGTCTGCTCGTTTGCCACTTATATCATAAAAAAATAAAATAAAAAATTCTATGATCAGAAAAACACAATAACGCTGTTTTAATCGACCTGGAAATCGAACCAGAGACCTCTTCACAGGCAGTAACGTATGGTAGCCACTAGATAAACGCGACAGTTTTATGGTATACAAATGAGCAGATATGTCACCTCTGGTGGTTGCTCTCCGTTGATTTCATCGATTCTGTCAAGAGTAACAAAAAAAAAAAAATAGTTAATATTGGTTTTCTGCGAAGTCGCATGGTATCAGTTCGGTTGAGCTGGTGCCGGTGTATGTGCCAAAACATGAACTCCCAATAATGAATTTGATTCATTCGATTGTTTAGACGCTGTTTTATGAAAGAAATATTATTTAAATCTATGTGTCACTGTAAGAGATTTGTACATTGTAAATAAAATAACTCTTTAGTTTAATAGATACTGTTGAAAAAATATTATGTTATATGTTTATGTAAAGCTGGCTTAGTAAAAAAGTTCAAGTAATCTAACTCCAATATCCAAATTATAAAATAATTTAAGTATCAAGTCTTTCCTAGACCTCTTTTGCGTAAAAAATTATGTATTTTCTACAGAGAATCTAAGGAATATGTGTTTCTTTATCGAAAATAGGTATGCAAGGATACCCACTGTCAATGAGTGAAGATAGAGGTCTGCCCGTTACTGAAAAATTACTACCTCAATACTTAAATGAAGCAGGTTATGCAACTCATTTAGTTGGGAAGTGGCACGTGGGTTCATCACGCAACGAATTCTTACCAACTTCAAGAGGATTCGACAGCCACTTTGGCCACCGAGGTGGCTTCCTGGACTATTACGAGTACACCGTTGAGGAGACTGTAAGATTTTTCTTTATTTTGCTCTATGTTAATAATAATATTTCTTATTTTATTGTTTATTATATCACGGTCCTAATAACTTCTTTTACATACTTACATCAAACCTAGCTGGTATTGGTTGCCTGTAAGAGATTACCCCCGGGCGATGAAGCCGCCTATTCCCACTTCTCTAATCTTATGTTAACCTTAAAATAAATCTGGTGTACAATAAAGAGATCTATTATTATTATTATCATCAAACAGCACACTGATATACAAATTCATCTTTCTAAAGTTGCTGAAGTGTTAGTTTGGAGGATGGAAGAAGATAACATTATTGAAACGACCTCAAATAAATTTCAGCAATAGATTTAATACATTCCCAAAAAAGAGCCGACAATCATACGAAAACAGATTGACGACTAACTGATTATAAACAACACACTGCACCAATTCGAAATTAAATTTTGAAAACAGTCAAAAACAGGATTATTAAGTTACCGTTTGTTTCATTTTCAGTTCAGTTCTGTAGGCACAGTTAGTGGCCTACCTTTATTTAAAAATTTAACGCCTGCATGGGATGTCGAAGGTTACATCACAGATGTTTACACCGATCGTGCAACATCCAGTAAGACATTTTTTTTTTTTTTGATACTTTATAATTAAGGGTCAAACGTCTTTTATAATTTTGGTCACACTACGCAGGCCAGGCAAGGAAGAATTTATTTTATTTTAAATGTCTCAATAAAATAAAACAAAGTACACATGTCAGAAGTGAAACTTCTTAGCTCTCTCCCACTTCTCGCTCCATGGCACTGTGCGTGATACGACAATCGCTCTATCTCACTTTTTCTCTCGATCTTTCTCACTTGCTTGCTCCTTACTCTCACTCCATCGCTAGTTGCTTCATGCTACGTTCGCCCTGTCTTACTTTCTCTCAATCGGTCTCGATCGCTCTCTCTCTTTTTTGACACTTCCGTTGCATACTTGCGTGACGTTACATTTGTAAAAATTTTACCCTCATGCGCCTAAAGAAGTTTCACTTCATAATCGGTTAAATTTAAAATTGATTAGCTTATAATGAAATCTGCTAATTATTTTCAGTAATAAAAAAACACGATGCATCATCGCCGCTGTTTTTAATGGTTGGCCACAATGCGCCACATGCAAGTAATGTAGCAGCAACTTTGCAGGCACCACCGAAAGATGTTAGAGAAATGAGACACATTGCGTTGACCTCTCGAAGAATACTTGCGGGTAGGTAAAATACCTAAAAAGTTGTAACCAATTTTCTTGGGAAATCTATAACTAAAGAGAACTTGGTCTTTCTGAACCGTTGCTTGACATATTATGTGTCTCCACGATCTTGAAATTGATCTCTTCATGGTATATGCAATCATTTATTTAAGTGTTTGGTTTGATCATTAAATACTTGTAGTTGGTGGCACTGATATGGTTATATTTGCGGTGTGTAATTGTTTGGTTTAAAAAAAATAATAAGTTATTTTTATATTTACACCAAATTATATGGAGACTTATATTTAATAAATGAGTCAAAAGTAGATAGATTTACATACCTATTATCAAAAGTTGAAGTTAAAATGTTACATACATGGAGCGTGAAATATAAATGTGTCATGAGATGGTCGGTCGTTTAATTAAGTGTTTAATACTCAGATTTTCCACTAAAATTACTTATCATTATTGTCCGCTTATTACATTTTATTTCTAGCAATGGTAACGAAATTGGATGACAGTGTTGGAGAAATAGTAAAAGCTCTCCACGAAAAAGGAATATTGGGAAAAACCATAATTATATTTGTTTCTGATAATGGTGGAATGACAAGTGGAGAATATCAAAATTTTGCTTCAAATTATCCCTTGAGAGGATTAAAAACGTCTCCGTTCGAAGGTGGTGTAAGGGTTGTTGGAGTTATGTGGAGTGCCAATCTGAATAATTCCGATCATTTTTGGAACGGCTACATGCATGTGTCAGACTGGTTGCCAACGTTATTAACTGCTGCTGGTGTAAAAGTTCCTTCAGGCATTGACGGAATAAATCATTGGGGAAATATAAACTCAAATGAAGCATCAGATAGAACAGTGATGTATGAAATCGATGACTACACAGGATTTGCTTCTATGATAATGGGTGACTACAAATTAATCATAGGCAATATTGATTTAGCTGCCAGTAATCATCAAGGTGCCTATTTACGAGCCAATATGGGTGAAGAACCATCTTATACAGATGCATTATCCGGCAGTGCTGTGTACAAGGTTTTGAAGTCACTTGGTCGCCCATTTAACATGAAAAATGCAAGCCGATTAAGAAGGAAAACCGTAATAGAATGTAATTCACTTTCAAACTCAACATGTCAACCTTCTGCTAGTAAGTTTTAATATAATATTAGTAGTACGATTAGTCTTTAAGAACTACAACAAAATTTAATTACTTTATATTAAAATGAATGTTACAATTCGAGGTGCTATTTAAAAAATAAATTTGATTAGTACGAAACGATTCAACAAGGACCGAGTAAAAAATCTTAAAAGAACACCCAGCCTGACAGAGAACGTCCTTCTTCTTTAAAGTCGGATAGTAAAATAGTGAATGTAAGTCACATTTTAATAAACCACCATAAATTGGACTATCGCTAAACTGTACGTATTTAACAGATGCAAGTTGATGATAAATATATGTATTCTGACTTATACGTCTCTATCCAATAATCGTGATATTGAAATCTGTAATTATTTGACAGATAAGCTGACATTAGTCTATCAAAGACTTATCAGGAAGCGATGTACCCTTTCAAGGTTTTCCTTGTGTCTTATGTAATTTTTCCCAAATCAAAATTTGTTTAAAACACAGAGTACAATACAGGGTATTTAAACCGTTACGAAGATTTTAACATATAATTGGGAATCTTTCTTTATTTTTGTAATTAAACATTATGTTATAATTGCAGGTATTTCTTGTTTATACAACATAATCGAGGATCCTTGTGAGACAAAAGATTTATCTAACATTCACCCTGAATTAGTGGAAGAGATGACGATTCTGCTAAAAGCGGAATACGACACGAGAATACCGAGGAAGCTTCCAGTATACAGAGATCCATTAGCGGTTCCACGTCCAGCCAATAAGTTTACGTGGAATACTTGGGTACCAGACTCGACGCCATTTTAAATAAATATTTAGAATATAGAATTACTTCGTAACATGTGATCAGATAGATTTAGTTTAGTATATCGTGTGTGATTTTTTAAATAATTAGTAGTAACTAAGAATAGCAAAGGCCATTATACAAGAACTGCTTGGTATTGATGATGCTGATGAAGCTACTAAAATCGTTTTTTTTTTATGTTTGGGCCTGCTAAAGTAACTTTATTATGCCTGATGGAAACCATAGACAGAATCCTAAACAAATTCTTCTTTGAAGTTATACTCCTTTTGGCGCATTAGGGAAAAATGATGAGAGTAAATTTTTACGATGCGCGCGCACACCGCCACGAAAAATCGACACACTGAATTAAGCTATAGTCAATATTTTACTTTTTAAAATTTTTATCTTGTTACGCCAAAGAAGTATAACTTCTAACGGGTGTACATAAGTACATACACACTTTTTTATGTAATAGGGGGCAAATGAGCAGACGTATCGCCTGATGGTAACCAATTACCGCCGCCCATGGATCCGCAACACTAGAGGCGTCACAAGTGCGTTGCCGAGCTTTGAGGAATGGGAAAGGGGATGGGAAGGGTTTGGATTATAGGCCTCCGGTACCCTCACTCACTCGGTGAAACACGGTGCAAGTCATTTCACACCGGTTTGCTGTGAGGCCGTGGTATCAATCCGGTCGGACCCGCCCATCCATGCCGAAGCGTGGCTCTTTTACGGTATAAGTAGTCGGTCTTTCAGGCAGTAGTAATCATGCCTTCAATGGGATACCATAGAGATTTGACGAAAAAGTTGACAGTGAATTAAAAGGAAAGGTATGTTGATTTTTTATGAGCCTGCTAGCTAGACTCTGCCTGATGGAAAGCAAGAGCAGAATCCTCGAGTAGTGGTCACCATACTCATTGCAAATGCATACAATGCAACAATGCAGCATGGATGTCCATACCAAAGCGGCCTAGGGATGTTTCTGCGTTATTGGGCCTCAGGCCTCGCTCACCAACGAAACACGACAGCACGAATACTATTATTTTAGGTGTATGGTTAGTTTACTATGTCTTTTGTGTGTAGTGCTGCCCAGGACGAGCCGGCGCGTTCGTGCTGAAATCTGCGTAGCTCTACTACCTTTGAAGTCGTGTTTCAAAAAATAGCATTCTGTAATGTGTCTTAATGCATCTCGTTAATTAACAAAACTTTAATTATAGTTGAGCTGCTTTTACAAGTAGATTTCAAAATCTTACCTATGAAGCACGTGTCTATTACTATTAGACTTACAGATTTTGTATAGTTCAGACTAGTTCCACCTAATGTCATCTCTGAAATAGCTTGTTACTTGTTTTATTGATTTATATATATTGTTGTATAAAAAGAATATAATAAAATACATAGCGTGTTTTTATTTTCTATCTGCTTTTAAACATTCAGGCCATTGTTAGGACTACTCCTTTTTTTAACCGTCCGTACCCAAACGATAAAACGGGATCCTATTACTAAAACTTCATTGTCCGTCTGTCCGTCTATCTGTCCGCCAGTGTGTACCAAGCTGTATCTCTTGAACTGCGATAGTTAGTCATGTTTAAATTGTCAGTGTGGCTTCCAAATACATCGTCATCATAAATATATGACAACGCCATCCACCGAAGATACACTGAACTACGGAGTAACGAATTGCGCGAAGAAGCTACCAATCCTGCATCGCGCAATAGAAGTTCTCGCGCCGATTAACATATATACAACTTCCCCACATCAACCGTTGGGCAGTGACCCGCCAGGCATGATCACCTCGCCTGGTCGGAGTATCCTCCCTTTGTGATGGAGGGACATGACACCCGTACCTCCACAGTCAGTAATGATGTATTTCTGTTGCTGCTAGAAAAACAAATAAAAACAGAATAAAATAAATATTTAAGGGGGCTCCCATACAACAAACGTGATTTTTTTTCTCGATATTGCGAACGGCAACAGATAGACGCTTGAAATGTATATATATTTATACATATAATGGTACGGAATTTTTCCTGACCGGATCCAACTCGCACATGGCAGATTTTTTTATTAATCAACGACATAGCATCTAGTTTTTAAATTCTTAATTCTTACTGCTGTTAAAAATACTTCTAGATTTTCCGCATTGTTAATTATGTTTCTGATGAGTTACTTCTCCAGGAAGATTTGTATCTATTATGAACGTAACAAATTGGACCTAAATGTATCCAAATGTTTCTCCGTCACCTTTACGCGGAACGTTACATTTTTACTTTTGCCTACAAGTTGAAGGGTTATGAACTTCAGTCGACTGGCGTAATGAGCCACGTCTAGGTACCATCATGCACAACATCTAGGTACCTAGACGTTGTGCATGATGGTAATTAATGTTTGACAAAGCTGTAATTAAAACAGATAGTACAGTTTAAATAAGATAATAAATGATGAATGTTAACTGTTCATTAAACAGAGGATAATAATTGTCATTTGAGAAAGCAATGTTGCCAGTCTTCTTAAAATGCTACAAGCAGGCAACAATTTTTTTGAATTTTATAGGTAAATAAATATATGGAGATGCGCTGTGTGAAATTCTAATGTGAATGAACATGTACCCAGGCCGTCTACCTAAAAAAAGGAAACCTATCGTTTATAAGTACCCAAAATACTTGGTACAAACAAACAAATGTAATAGTACCGTTATTATTAAAAGATGTGCCTGCAGACTTAATAACACATGTAGAATGAAAGTATTAATTCAATAATAAATTTTTTATAATGTATCTTTAATCGAGAACATCTCTCGACAAACTGTTTTATATCTGCTTTACGCGTGGACAGAAGAGTCCGCAGACGTCGGGAGACCATCCACAGATGGATTACCACGAGCCGTCTACACGTCTTTAGGTTGATCAGGCTTTTTCGGTTTTCGACAGACGCAACACCTGTGTAATCAAAATTGATATTTCATTTCATTTTTCATTTACTTATTTTATAGTAAACAAATTTTACATTGCAGGCGAATATTTTAACAAGCTACAAATCATTAGAGATAATAATAAAAAGTAGTTACGATATTAATGTCAATTTCATTAATTGAAATAAACAAAAATATGACAATTCGATAAAAATAAGAGAAATGGGGATAAAGTATTAAATAATTTTATAGTCATTCATCAGTACTTACGTTAGTAACTTTGACGAGTAAAAAGATACCCATAGAAAGATAAAAAAACTGAAAAAAGCGCCGGCACCCTTCCCGATAAACCCTTATGCATCCACCAGACATGTGGGCAGTCGCCAAGCACTCGCGCTGAAACCCTATGATCCCTGAAAAAAAAACCGATAAAGAACGGATTAGTGGTGGAAGTGTCTGCGATCATTAAGAACTTACCACAGACGCACAAGTTACTCCATAAACACGAAGACAGATGCGCCCGCCGACGATATCTGCGGACGCATCTCTCTACATGTAGAGCAGGCATCACTGTTGATTGTATGAAATGACACTTGAAACGTTTTCTGTCCATTTTGATACCTTTTAAATTAGTAAAAAATGTTATCGCATCACGATAAATTATGACATACAATGTGCTTTTTCAGGTGACGGTTTTTAATAGGCTGACATTGGTAGTCGTATCTAAAGGTCTAAACAAAAAATATTATGAACAATAAGAATAAATATGGTATTAAGTTTAGAGGTTAAATATTATAATTGAAGAATGTAGCCTTTTACAAAGACTTAGCACCGAATTTAGTCTTATTTTTTTGTTTACGATAGCCGAATGATTAAATAAATTCTTAGATAAACTACATATTATATAGTTCAACACATGTTCCAGCCTTTCAGCAGTGTTCATCAATCATACATATCAACTTTAATTAATCATCATTATCAGCCTATCGCAGTCCACTGCTGGACATAGGCCTCTCCAATTTCACGCCACTTAGTTCGATCTATCGCTTAATTAATTATTAACAAACTTTAATTTAATTAACTTATTTATTTATTTATTAAATCTTCCTGCAAATATATTGCTAAAAGGCGGACTTTATGCTATGGGCATTATCTTCCAGTCAACCTTTGGGTGCAGAGCTGCGTCTAGCAGGTGTATTATTGAAGCTAGTGAGAATTATTTTTCAAGTTGTACACGGTTGTTCAAGATACATGAAGACATCATTATATAACATAAATATCATAAATACAATCCTCGTATACACACATACGCACATACATATACGTATGAACACCCATATATATATACACACACATATGCATACATACACCTAACACATATTTAGGTGTGAGCGTTAGTTTTGAAAACAGATAAAAACATGTTTTCAAAGTAGAAGTGTGCACGCGATTCGATAAATCGTCAATTGATGGTTTTAAAACTATATTGTTATACTGTTTAGCATTGATAAAACATGCTTCTAATGTATACTTAAGTTGAATTGGTAAATTACTTCAGTGGTTTTTATTATCTATTCAGTTGGAACTATGTTAGTAAACATTTTATTTATATATTCTCTTCATGCACGTATGGACGTACTCAGCAGTAGTGTTTATTTGTTTTTCTAATTTAGTTTCTTAGTCGTACGTTTGAGTAGCAAGTATTGTCATGAGGGTCAGTAATATTGTGGTTTGGTTGTTAGTCGTTCCTCTAATGTGTGTAAAGTGTAGACTGAAGAAAACAAATATAGTATTCATTGTTGCTGATGATTTGGTAAGGTATAGATTTATTATTATTTGTTTTAGTGTTTTTTTTCCACAACTCCTAGGCTCCTAGGCTCGGGTAGCGCGGATGCTGCGGAGCTTGCGCGCCAGGGGTAATAATAACGGGAACATCGAGCATCCGACACAGTAGGGGGCCATCTACGAACAGTAGGTGGCCCGAGTTACGTCGGGGTTCCAGGGGTTTCCTTTTTAGGGTGCACCTGGTTCCCCGGCTGATAGTATCACAGACGGCGTGTGGTTTTAGTCGGTTCGAGTCCGACATGCCACGGGAGGTGGTTTCCGAGGGGATTTACGCAAGAGGAAAAAAAGGTAACTTTTCCAAATCTGTAGCCTGTTCAGTAATGTTCTGCGCCGCCTGTAACTACAATTGGGTGAGCCTATTGGTAGTTCCGGAGTGTGGGTCCAGTGGAAGGGGCGGGCGTGACTAACGGTGTTGTGTCTTTGTGGGTATACACCACGGGGTGACCGACCCGTTATAACGCCTTGGTCTTATCCAATGTAATGATCATTGCTCAACGAGATCAAGCTCCGAGGGGTGTAGACCAAAACGAGTGCCCCTTGGCCAAAACTATATCAGGCTTGGAACTAAAATTTGTGGACACACACACACCAATAAGTGTTGTCCCATATAGTATTTGAATCCACAACACTTGGCGTAGTAGAAAGCGACGTGGAGACCCCTTAAACTACAAAACCAACGCTATTGTCAAATTCAATATTTGGTATGGTCTTACGCGCACCACTTAGCCTTGAAAGATCTGTACATCGGTAGGTACAAATGATGGTTGACTTTGACCGCTAAGCCGGAGTTCTTTTCTTTTCTTTTTTTATATTTTGGTGAACATGTTCATTTGTTCAGTATCTGAGTGTGATTCTTTTCTAGTTCCATTTCAGCCCAGTCTGATTATCATTAATGTTTTCCACGTAATTAAATATACTGCCATAGTACTATACTTTGATTTCATTTTCAATAACAGGGATGGAACGATGTCAGTTTACACGGCTCTGATCAAATTCCAACCCCCAACATAGACTTATTGGGATTGTCAGGTGTCACTTTTGGGCGATACTACAGTCACGCTACATGTACACCCTCCCGAGCAGCCTTACTCTCCGGGCAATATTCACATAAACTGGGTAAATCTACTTTTTAATTAGTTTTGGATGATTATCAGAAGAAAAGTTAGTTATAGGTAGTAGAGCCACGCTGATTTCAGCACGATAGGGCCGGCTTGACCGGGGACATGGGCGTATCCAGGGTAGGGCAGGGTGGGGCAGTTTCCCCCCCCTAGATTTTATTTACGTCCGAATTAACTATCTACTTGTCGATAAAAAGAAATATAAGTTTTTGCCAGTTGCAATACAAGAAATGATTTTTAAATAAATAATCTAGCGGTACGCTCTTTATACCTACTGGCTACTCGCTAGCAAAAATGCCGCGCTCGGGTGTCAACTGCAACTCGACTTGTGGTCGCCAACACGAGCCACGGACATTATCGAAATTAGCCGAGCTATATCGTGTGCCGCAAATTACACGAATAACACGAAGATGCGAGAGAAGAGTACGAGCGAACGAACTGCATTAGGGATGTTATTGTTTGAAAGAACATAATTGGTAAATTTTGTATTTTTAACCAAGTGTGTTGTGATAATATTTTCTAATACGTATATATTTTGTAGAAAAATAGATAATAAAAGTTTGATTAAAAATGGATATTCGGAACATTTTTTTGATTATTTCTTTTACTTAATTTATTAAAACGGTTTATGGCAATAAAATAATGTTGTTTGATGTATAAAATGTTACGGTGACTGTCATAAGAGCTGTGGATAGAATTGTGTGTTTAAGTATGTACTGTAATTTTCTTACCTTTGTTAATAATTTTCTTCAATTTATGAAATAAGATTATCAAGAATTTGAAACAGTTCAAATGTATTTCGTTAGTTCAATTGTGGGTAATTTGGTCCATTAAAGAGCAAAGCCCTTATTCTATACAAACAAATAAAGTTGAAAAGTATTTTTGTAATTTTAAATTAACAGTTTCTACTTAATGCATATTACGAAATTCGTTCGGCTAATCCATAAAACAGCTGGATCGATTTTGACGGGACTTTCACTGGTAGCTGATGATAAAAAGAGTAACTTAGGCAAATTGTTTAGACTAGCTTTTCCTCTTGACATTGCCCGTGGTTGTTGTTGTGAAGGTAGGTACAAGAACTGCAGGCAACACTGCGGGGCTCAGTTATTAAATAATAAGCAATAAATATTTAATAACACAAATTCAATGGTCTCCTAACTGGTTTCCAAAAAGAAAATGGGTTCATCGATTTTTAATCTAGTTTAGTTCTGATGACGGCATCCGTGAGAAAATGAATAGGTATAAATAAAAAATAATAAAATAAAGAACCACCTACGATATTGTCCAGAGAATGAATGCTTCTTGTACCTTGCGTTGGTCTTGGCAGGTTTTGATTAGTCTAAAGGCGGTTTTATTAACATACACTCTATGAGCTGAAGATTAAAATTGGTGATTTTGCAGCTTCGTTGCCCTTTTTATATTTGCAGCAAAAAAGCTGAAAATTATAAGTGAAGCGGATGATGATGCCAGTTGCAGTAAATCAAGTAATCCATCGCCAATAACAGAACCCTATTCTGCTAGTAAAACCTTATGTGACTCATATTTAAAACCGAAAGAAGAAACAGAATTGGAAATCTTCCATACTTGTGATATTCTTAACGAGGTAGTTTCTGTATTTCATACATCTGCAGCTACGTCCATTCTGGATCATCTAGATGATTCTCATGAAAACGATATCGGCCGATGGGTTGGACGATCTTTCGCATTAAATACCGAGAAGTGAATGGCAATGTTGAAGCGATGCTGGATACCTCCAGAAACTTATAACTTTGCTGCTGATGCTACTCATTAAAACGCAAATTTAACCACTCTTGGTTAGAAATGTCTAAACCTTGGCTTGTTTACTCCAAGAAATTGAAAGGTGCGTTTTGTATATTTTGCGTTTTATTTCCGCCGAAAGTTGTACGTGGTGTGCAAGGGTCTTTAATTGTTCGACCATTGACTAAATATAAAGATGTACATATTTTCTGTAAATCACATGTAGATAGTCCAAAAAGAGTCGTATGCATCTGCCAATCGTGTCGGCGGCATAGATAAAACAAACATAGAAGCAAACAGGCCACAAAAAAGTTGTTTAAGATAATATAAATGTATTACCTATAATAAATACAATATTTTTTTGTGGAACGCAAGATTTGCCATTGAGAAGAAAAGAGAAAGATGACAACGTTTACCAAGATTTGCTAAAACTAAAACTTATCATCAAAATCAGCTGATATATTTGGTAAAGAACAATTATCTATATGTCTTTGATATTACGACCAAAAGGAAAAAATGTTAAGGAACAGCTTATGGGTTTTGTGGAGTTGAAAACATGGATACTCAATCGATAGCTGCTGAAATTAATAGATTCATTAATACACTTAATATTGACGCTAATAAATGCGTAGGACAGAGCTACGATGGGTAAACTACGATGGCGGTAAAAGATGGCGGAGTCCAAAAAATTTTGAGAGAAACTTATAAAAAGAGTTTATATTTTCACTGCGCTTGCCACAGATTAAACCTTGTGGTTTACCACGTTTACGATTTAAATAATGAAAAAACGTTTCTGAGATTCGCAACTGTGTTAAAACTGTAAAAAATACGATATTTCTTTTTAGAAAATCGGTTCTACGTCAAAAATACGCACCAAAAATACCATTACTGTGTGTAAAATATTTTATCGAAATTGCAGAAAGTTTAGAAAAACTTTCTCGGGAAGGTAATTCTGGGACAAGGAAAATATTTTGCCATTTGTTATACGCTGTCAGCCGAACTACATTTATATTTGCTCTATGTACTATAGACAAATACAATTCTCTGCTGCAACCCATTGCTAACGTATTACAACCTAAAACGCAAGACATAATAGGATGTCCAAAACATGTAGAAACAATTACTACTTTAGTTACACAATATCGACGTTCTGCGGAAGAAGGCAGTAAAGATTTACTTAAATCAGCTGAAGAAATTGGTACAGCTTGGAACCTTGAGCTGCATTTACCTAGAACAGTAAGCCGCCAACAACATACGGCAAATCAATCAGCTGCTTCTCTTAACGAGTGTTTTTGTCGCTCGTTATACGTGCCGTTTTTGGATTCGTTTTCATCTTCGTTAGAAGCGAGATTTGACAAACACCATTCACCAGCATTTACTTTTTCATTATTGCATCCTGCTCAGATAATTAAAATTACAGTTACAAAATTGCAAAAATGTGTGGAAAAGGTATCTGAATTTTATGAAATAGAAGGAATCACATTTGAAGCCGAACTATGGCACACTCTTTGGATAAATGAGCAACAACACTTGACTTTGACAGTATAAAAATAACGGAATTAATCCCAATAGCAGAATATTTTTAACCGAAGGTGAAGACAGCCCTCGAAATTTTACTGGCAATGCTATATTCCACAGCTACGATCGAAAGATCATTCAGCACACTCAGACGTGTAAAAACATGGCTGAGATCGACAGTGATCGAAGACAGGCTAAACGGGCTTTGTATGGTCAGTGTACACAGAACATTTGTAAACGATATGGGCGAGTATATACGTAGTGTGTTCAAAAAGTATCGCGAATTTTGTGTATTTTCAAAATTATTTATTTATTCCTGAATATCTATTTTGTTCCCTTCAAAGTAACCCCCTGAGATATTATACACTTGTGCCAACGTTTTTTCCAATCTGCGAAGCAGTTCAAAAAATCTTTTTTTTGTATCTTGTTCAGCTCCTCCTTCGATGCTGTCTTTATCTCATCAATCGTGGCGTAGCGTCGTCCTTTCATGGGCCTCTTCAGTTTCGGGAACAAGAAAAAGTCACAGTAACAAGAAAGAGTCGCGAACAGATTCCAACATATCATTAGCAACGTTCATGCGATGCTGTTTTTGATCGAAATTGAGCAATTTTGGTACGAATTTTGCGGGGACCCGTCTCATGGCTAAATTACCAATTTAAAATCGAATGGCACGAGCCAATCGATATGCCTAGGCCCTCAATAATTTCTCTAACGGTGATTCGACGATTGGCCAATGCCATTTTCTTCACTTCATCAATTTTTTCGTCTGTTGTTGAAGTGCTCGGGCGTCCGGCACGCTCTTCGTCGTTCACATCTTCACGGCCTTCTGAAAACATTTTGAACCACCGATAAACGCTGCTTTTGTCCAAAGTAACTACTGCGTATGCCACAGTCAACATTCGGAATGCATTCGCGCACTTAATTTCGGTTTTTCACACAAAATTTGATATAAATTCTTTGTTCCATTTTTTTGAATAGGTAAAAATCGAAGACGAACCAAAACACGCACAAGCAAAGCAGATGTCAAAAATTTAACTGCACATTCAAAATGGCCGAACTTGTCAGCATAAGTGAGAGACATATGTACCAACATAACGCCACAAAAAATCGAAATACAAATATGTAACCCGCCAAAATTCAAAATTCGCGATAATTTTTGAATACACCTCCTATATATATAATATGTATATAATTCATTTATTGACCTTACAGATTGTTCAGCAGTGTACTCGTTATAACTAAATTTTTGGAATTTAAATAAATATCTAAATTTTTGGAATTTAAAATAAATAGGCTAGTTGACACCTTAGTCAAATCAGCTACTTTTTATCACCTGTCAAAACGATAACTTTGTATGAAAAACGAACTTGTGACGTCATTGTTTTAGACTACTCTATTGAACAATATGTTTCAATGTTTATTTGATTAAAATTTGTAATATTCGTGATCTGCCTGTATGTCATCAATGATATAAGAAATCTTAGGTATATAATTAAATTTATTATATCTTAAGTATTTTAGAAGGCCCAAAATTTTTGTCAGCCGATTTAAAAGGTAGAAATGCGTTACTTATCAACTTACGCGATTTTTTTACATTTACCAATTCCATATGCTGGAGGTTCAATGGTACAAAAGCATCTTAGCCGCCATAGTGTAGGTCACCCTGCTGCATTTTAGCATTATCTGCATTTGCAATGAGTAAAGTGACCACTACATTTTGCTCATACTTTTCATGAAGCAGAATCTAGCTAGCAGGTTAATAAAAAAAGAACATACCTTACTTTTTGATTCACTGTCAACTTTTCCGTCAAATCTCTAAGGCATATTCACTACTACTTAAAGGAACTTAAATTAAAGTTGGTACAATTTGAGCTTCTATCGATTTAGGCCTGAGTTTACACTCAGGCCTAAATCGATAGAAGCTCGATAGAAGCTAGAAGCTTAGTGTTTACAAAACAGAAATTTAAAATATCAATAACTTACCCTCGTTAATTATTTGTATAACTTCATGAGAAAAGAAACAAAAAAGGACTCTACTAAACGAGTACACTTTTTTTTTCAAATGTTTCTAAGATCTTCAAATAATTGATTGATTCTATGTATGTATGTGTATGTAGATGGCGTTGTGACTCAGATGTTCGAAACATTATTAATATTTGTTTCATGTAGGTATGCAAGGACAACCATTATTCATGGCTGAAGATAGAGGGATTCCTGTTACTGTCAAACTTCTACCACAATATTTGAAGGAAGCTGGATATGCGACTCATTTGGTCGGAAAGTGGCATGTTGGTTTGTCACGCAACGAATTCTTGCCCACTTCGAGGGGGTTCGACAGTCATTTTGGCCACCGAGGAGGCTTCACAGATTATAACGAGTACACTGCTGAACAATCTGTAAGGTCATTTTTTGTCCAAACAATTTCTATTAAGTTTTGCTTTATGTCATAGTAGATGTTTTTCAATTGATAAGTAGAATTAAAACACTTACTTTTTATATTCTCGCGTTATACGCGACTAATGATAAAAACGCTAGACTCCATTGGACTCATTTTTCATGACATCATGAGACATAATTAGAAGAGACATACCTAAATTTTTGGAATTTAAAATAAATAGGGTAGTTGACACCTTAGTCAAATCAGTTACTTTTTGTCACCTGTCAAAACGATAACTTTGCATGAAAAACGTAACTGCCGTTTACTCTCACGTAAACGGCAGCGGTAAAAAGGCTCCACTTCTCTCACTCTAAGCTAGATTTGTTTAAGTTATCATTTCTGTCGGGCATCCCGATACGCACTTTTTTTAAATATGTTTTGCTCGTGTGCCTAAGATAGGATACTAACAACGCTTGGACTAATAGGAACTTAGTATAATTGAAAAGTTAAGCAGATGAAGTTGCGTAGGTCGATTAGTTTAATATAAGTTTTACAACTGTCTAGTATCTATTTCTATTTATTATCCTTTTTACAGTTTGAACCTGTAGGAACAGTTTGTGGTTTATCTTTATTTAGAAATTTAACAGCTGCATGGGATGTCAAAGGTTATATCACAGATGTATTCAATGACCACGCCACATCTAGTAAGTAAAATTTTTTTCCCACTTAATTTGGATAGCAATTGCAGTAATAAGTAAGGTTCATATTTTCACGCTTGAGTAAGGAGTAACAAGCAGGACCAGTTGCTGTTACGAAACTTGAAAGAACATTGGAGGTCTTTCAGCTGATAAGAAAGAGAAATTAATAATTGATTTAAACGATATCATTGAATCTATCATCAGCTTATCGCAGACTACGGTTGGAGATAGGCTTCTTCACTTGCACGCCACTTGGTTCGACCCTCGGCTTCTAAAACTATAATGTTATTAAATTAATATGGTCATCGATTTTTCTAACAATGTCAGTAACAATCATTTTAATGATTTATTAATAGATATTTATTTTTATTTTTTTAAAATATAAATTTGGTGGCTTTCAGTAATAAAGAAACACGACGAATCTCTGCCTCTATTTCTGATGGTAGCTCACAATGCAGCTCATGCAAGTAACAAGTTTTCATATTTGGAGGCACCGCCTGAAACTATAAGGAGCATGAGACACGTAGAACTGGCTTCTCGACGAACTTTCGCGGGTATTTACATTACTGTATTGATACCTGGTAATCTATAATAGTGGAAATGGTGAACAATCTTTAAAATAATTATCATTGAAAGCGTTACCTCTTGCGTCTCGAACGGGGCTATACTATCATGGAACCCATCTCATGGAAGACCAACCGAAAATAACAGCATTTGTGCTGTCGTGTTTCGTTGATGAGTACGCGGCCCAAGGATTCAGAAGCATCTCAATATCCCGCTATTGTGGAGCTGATCATGCTTCATTGTTGTACTGTCTATGGTGACTAACACTCTTCGATTCTGTTTATGCTTTCCATCAAACAAATTAGAGCCGCTTTAGTAGGCTAGAAATAAAAAATTGAGTGTCATTTATCTACGATCAACATGTCTTTAGAAGACTATAGGTTTGTGCTGTCTGGTTAATATATAGGCTAAGCGTATCGTATGATCAAACGGCCATGTATAAGGTGTATCATCATCATCATCAGCTTATTGCAGTCTACTTCTGGATATAGGCCTCTCCAGTTTCACGCCACTTGGTTCGATTCTCGCTTCTCACATCCAGCTCCTATCTGCCGTCTAAGGTGTATATATGAAGTCATTATTTTTGTTAAGATATTCTGCGAATCTTTTAATGAGACTTTTATTAAGGCTTTTTAATTGAGAGTTCCTCTACATTATGTGCTTTTACGGCTTTACCGATTTTGATATTTATTTTAGAACAAAATTAAAACCAATGAAATAATGAAAAAATTATGATTCAAAAACAAAAAAGCCTTTGTCACAGCGCTTCACGCAGTCGTTGTTGGAAAGATACAACAACAAACAACAGCCGTTGTTGGCCTAGCTAGGCTTTTAACAAAAACAGACTAGATTACTTATAATACGCGTATATAAAATGTTTTATTTATTTCTAGCCATGGTGAAGAAGTTAGATGACAGTGTTGGAGGTATAGTAAAAGCTCTTTATAACAAGGGCATATTAGAAAATACTATAATCGTATTCGTGTCTGATAATGGAGGAGTAACGACTGGAATGTATCAGAATTACGCTTCCAATTACCCACTACGAGGATTAAAAGTTAGTCCCTTTGAAGGTGGGGTCAGAGTAGTTGGCCTGGTTTGGAGTACCAGTTTGAAAAACCCAGGTCGATACTGGGACGGTTATATGCATGTCGCGGACTGGCTGCCTACATTACTATCTACTGCGGGTGTCAAAGTCCCCACTAACATAGACGGGATCAACCAATGGGATAGCATTAATTTAAACGCAACTTCAAAAAGGAAAATAATGTATGAAATAGATGATTATATGGGTTATGCTTCTATGATACAGGGCGATTACAAATTAGTTACTGGATATATAGATGAAAACTATACGACCTATCAAGGTGGCGATTTACGAGGCATTATTGGTAAAGCACCTTCATATACAGATGCTATTTCGAACAGTGATGTATACAACGTTTTGAAGTCACTTGGCCGTCCATTTAATATGTCTTATTTAGGTTTGAGAAATAAAATGCTAGTGAAATGCCGTCCACCTCCAGCTTGTTCCTGTTTGCCAACTAAAGGTATAATTTGTAAAATAGTTTAACGCAAAACTCACCAATTCACTATCAGCTGTGTTTCTTTCCCACTATGCTCCCGAGTCCTTTAAAAGTTGCGTGCAAAATCAGCTCATGAGGCCGTCATAGTGTGGCTCACAATGCTGCTATGTCAGTGGACAATGCAGCAATGTGATCCACAGAGTACAAAAGTGGTGGCTACCAACCTCAGTTTGAACACTTTCAAACTGAGGTTGGTAGCCACCACTTTTGTACTGTACACATGCTTTCCATCAGGCAGAGTAGAGTCATTTTAGTAGCTGTATAAGTGTATATATATATATACTGAAATAAACTCGTGTGTTATACCGTTCTTTTAATTAATTTTTTCGGCAAACGAGCCAAAGAGTCACCTCATGGAAACCTGCAGCTCAAGAGCTCTCCACTAATTACGACGAAGTTCGAAATTTGTTGACAACGAATGAATTGTTTAATACTGGTTTTCTTTGGAGGCCTTGGTATCGCATCCATTGAGCTTATCCGATAAGTGCTAAAGCATAACTCTTCTACAAAAATACTACAAATTTGAAAGTAACTGCGTATGTCTGTCACCTTACCGACTAAAGCGCTGCACTGAAATATCTGAAATTTGTTATGAATATTCTTTGATACTCCAGAAAGAATATTGGCTTATTTTCACCACGATGACTGAGATACACGCGGAGCTGTGAGCGAAAGCTAATTTAATTATAATACTTATTCTCTTTGTAAGTCTCTTATTAATTTATACCTAATTTCAGATACCGTATGTCTATACAACATCATAAAAGATCCCTGCGAGACGATAGATTTATCTAAAGTCTATCCTGAATTGGTACGTAAGATGAAAGTTCTATTAAAGAAAGAAGTGGCTACGAGGATTCCTCGAAAAGTTCCTGCTTATCAAGATCCAATGGCCATTCCGAAATATTATAACTATACGTGGCATCCTTGGCTCCCTAATTCATCTCCAATGTAAAGCATACACGGATTTATATAAAATATAATATTTATATAACATGACGTGACTTTGAATTTACTAAAAAGGTGAGTGGACTAATATTTTAACATTATCCCTTCACTTCTGTCAGCAGTAAATATAGAACTAAAAGTACAATCAGAGATTTCATTTTAAACTCCATTTAACAAACAAAGAAGAAATTTAAAATTTCGCACCAACCTAAAATGACAGCATTCGTGCTGTCCTGCGCCCCTAACCAAGTTGCAAGCGTTCTTTCTGCAATCTTTAACGTTTAATTCTTACGTGTCATTGGTTAATGCTTCGTCTAAGGTAACTCTGTCTAAGATTAGCCAATGACACACGAGAATCTAGGCGTAAACGATTGCAGAAACAAGAAAACTTGCAACTTGGCTAAGGGGCCTGTTTCATTGGTCAGTACGAGACCGGAGAAGCAGTAATCATGCAAAAGCATCCCCTAAAAGTTGCATTATCTGCTTTCGCAGTGAATAAAGTGTCCACTACTCTTGGATTCTGTTCATGCTTTCCATCAGGTGGAGTAGACTTTGGAAGGCTGAAATATTAAAAAAAGCAGCTTATATTTTTCTATTTTCATTTTAATCGCTTTATTTTAGTTAAATAAAGTAAGAGTCACACACAATAGGTTTCGCCGTAGGTAGTAATGTTACACGTGGTAATACGTCAGGTTAAAACAACAGTGATAAGGTATTGTTAATGGCTAACATTAATTAGCTCGTTCTATAGTAAATACGTGTGATTATATTCACTTCGAGGTAAGATAAATTTAATATGCTATTAATTTTCTTAGGGATAAGAAACAACAGCTACGTTACAGGCAGTGACCATAAATTTACCGAATGTAGCCTAAATTTAGCTAGTCAATAGTATCATTATTACTGTAATAATATACATTTAAAAAACAACTTTCTCTTAATTTTTTAAAATATCTTCGTTATTTAGAGGCTTTTATTATAAAATAATATGTTAGCCCCATCGTGGCTTATTCTACGATACTAACTAACTTAGAGACAGGAAGTCATTGCTGTGCAAAAATCTCAAATAGGTCTACGGCCTTTTAAACTTTCTCTTCTATGTAGCAAGCCTTGCAGAAATAGTTTGTCGTTTAAAAGTTTCAATATTTTAAACGACAAACTTAAAGGTTTTCAAGAAAAACATTTGGATTATTAGTAATAATATAATAATTCTAAATAATTCATAGGTCTTGCAAAGTATTCTACAAAAATGTGAAGTGAAAAAACAAAGAATTTTAATAATTATAGATTTATTTTAAACAGCTAAAATCATTGTGAATTCAATTAAAATTAACAACTAAATTGATAACTGCATACTTGTCGTGGTGATAGGTGTCAATGTTAATTATTTTGTGGTTCCAATGAAGGTGCAATAATATTTAAATTACGTTGGTTGGTTTGGATTTTGTGGCTTATTGACTACCCCCATGCTGCATTCATCAAATTAAGGATCCCGTAGGCTTGGCGGCACATCTGAAAATAAATTTACATATAAATAAATAATAAGAAATAACAAATATGTTCAGTTCAGACATTTTAACACACAACGCCATCTAGTCCCAAACTAAGCAGAGCTTGTACTCTGGGTAACTAGACAACTGATATTAATACTTATATACTTTTTTTTGTAAATACATACATATTATACATAGAAAACACCCAAACTCCGAAACAAATATTTGCAGATCATACAAACATTTGATCCGACATAATTGTTAACTTACTTAATTTTGAACACTTTTGAGAAAAATATCATCATATTCATAGTTAGAACTTTACTACACGAGGCCTTTTTAGGCTCTGTCTAGCTTAAAATCAGGTGAACTTGTATGCTTTATTATTAGTTTTCCACGGTGTCCTGCACAGGTTTTAGCCTGTACACTAGAAGTCGCAAGCTGAATCCTACCTGGGTACCTATTGAAAATTGTACTTTGTATCCTAATGGAAAGTTTACAGCACATGTAGTGAAGAGAATACCAACAATCCAGATAATAATTTAAACATTGAAAGTCTCGTTAATTTAGTTTCCTTTTGAGTCTTTTTATCAAACTCAGCTCATATCTATGCTGTGAAGTCCAGAATGGTATATTTACTATATGAACTTATAATAAGTATATTATATTTACTATATAAACTTATATAAGTAAAAGATTGTGAACAACTATTGTAATACTTATTTGATTACCTCAAAAAATATTTCCTTCTAATAATTCGACTAACATTGCCTTATTCTTAATCAGTAATGCACTAACTAGCAGATCTAGAAATCTACATCTAGTTTTATTTATTGCTCTTCGTGAAAAAGTACAGAAGTCACTCTGCCTTCCAGTCAACTCCAGTTAGTGAATTTTAGTTGTTTTGAAGGCACAAAATAAAACAAATCTTAATAAACGTCCATCGGAAATGACGGAAATGACGTTGCTTTTCTAAATTCTATTGCAGCTATGTAGTTCATTTAGATATAAATTTGCAATATAGCTATTATCTATTATTGTTTTGAATATTAAAAGTTTTAGCCTAAAAAATGATATTTTCGATGATGCTTTTTTTCACCAGGATTTTTCTTTTATTAATACCCACAGTATCTTATACTGTGGTAATATCAACCCCTCATAAACGAACTTTTCTAAACATGATAATCACTGGTATGGGGAAAATTTTTTTCTAGATTATTTATTGTTTTTACAATATACTTAAAAGGTACTTTTTTACTTATTGATTAATTTAAACCCGGAAAATATAAAATAAAAAGTGAAAATTAAGGGAGGGAAGTTCAAAATAACAAAACGCTCACCGTTGGTCGAAACGAAATATGACGTCGATAGTCACTTCATCGAAATTATTGGAGTCGAAATTCAAACTGTGTTAGTAGTGTTTGTAAGAAAAATTATGTTCTTTCATGATTTTTATAGCCATTAAATTAAAATAAGTTTTAAGTCGAATAGTAACACACAATCGCGAAATGACAATGACGTCATTGGCTGTGTCAAAAGCGCGCGCAATTTTTTTTTCTATATTAAATTGACGTAAATGATCAGATTAAGAAATAAAAAAAGTTATGCGAATTCCCTGATAATTCAGGTTGGAATATTTTTTTAATAGTGGATAGAAAATATATTAAAAAGTAGTAGAGAGAATACAGGTATTTCAATATATTGCAACACCCCTAAATAATTAAACAGAGATAAACGTATAAACGCAGGTCATGAATGTACAAATACAATTTTATCTTGAGATCGTTTCCTAAAGAGAGGCGTACGTGACGGATTGTTAAAAGCAGATGGTGTGACGATCATTCACAAATTATTATCAATCATTCAATATAAATACTACCTCAGCAAATGTATCGAGACTTATTTCGTAGAATACAGATCGGATTCCCATTGGTAGTCTAGCTCTTGTTAACATCAATAATATGGTGTGGCGCACAGAAACGTCTGAACATTTCTGCCACCCAGAAGCATATATTTCTTGACGAAAAACTTCACTCTGCAACAAAAAAGATCACTATTAATATTACATCTCTAAATTGCTCATAATATCCATATTGTATGCATGGGCTTTCGGCATCTTTACTCAATCGGTGAAACTGCCTGGAAACTGCTGTTTCACACCGGTTTTCTGTAAGACCATGGTATCACTCCAGTCGAGCCGGCCCATGCATGCCAAACTATATCATGTTGGCATTGGTTGGTTGGTATATCATGTTGGTGAATAATTAATTACTTTCTATAATCTTTCCATTCCACGTTTGAAAGGATACATTTCTAGAAAATTTAACCGTTTTAGATACGTATAAGCTAACGTGCATTACAAAGTAAAAAGTACAGAGATTACGTACATACGTAATAAGCTAAAGTAAAAAATATACTGAAAGCTAAGCATATACCTTTTCTAGGAGTTTGTCGCTGTAGTAGCAAGGCACAAAAAAGTGTACAACACAGGCCCAAAAGAAAACAACAAACTCAACATTGACCCACTGATGTTTTAGATCCTGAAACATAAGCACGATTATATTGGTTAATAATTTGTATACGCATTGTATTATAAGCTGTGCTTTGTAGCATGCGCATATTTGAAAAAAATACAAAATTGCTCCTTTTTTGTAGGAGCTATATGATAATCAGTGTACCTGATCCTGATATTCATCGAAATAAGCATATTTGATGAAAATATGTTCTTATGATATCACAGATAGACGACTTAAGTTTATTTATTATCTTTTCCCATAGCCAGCCACCAGAAATCAACTGGTGAAAGTATTCGCGATTCAGCCCTCCAGCAGAAAATTGGCCAGATGTTAATGCAATAATAGATCTATGTGAATTGGTTTACATATAATACTTAGGTATTTACTAAGTTCTAGCTTAATTTTGACTCAGACAGTCAAAACTAAGCAGAGTTTCTTTAATATTGTTTTTAAAAAATTGGACCACATACCTCCATTATTTGAAATGCAATAAGAGGTAGCACAAAAGTTGTAGCTTTCATATTCACCTCAAATAACAATCCGAATGATGCCTTGATTTCACCTATAAATCTAAAAGAATTAGGAATCAAATAAAAAAAAGTGCGTGCGTACAAAGTACACATGTCAGAAGTGAAACTTCTTTGGCGAACTAATTTATCAGTCCTGTGCGTGATACGACAATCGCTCTATCTCACTTTTTCTCTCGATCTTTCTCACTTGCTTGCTCCCTACTCTCACTCCATCGCTAGTTGCTTCATGCTACGTTCGCCCTGTCTTACTCTCTCTCAATCGGTCTCGATTGCTCTCTCTCTTTTTCGACACTTCCGTTGCATACTTGCGTGACGTTACATTTGTAAAAATTTTACCCTCATGCGCCTAAGGAAGTTTCACTTCAATAACTAATTGAAATTAATTAGGAACATAAAAAAAAGTTTCCATACTCGTAAAGGCTCTGCACTTTCATTATGATGAATCTCAATTGAATTTGAATTTCTTTGGGGTCTTCAATTTCAGCGAATATTCTGGTTAAACGTCGACTCATTAAAGCTGTTTGGCCACATATGTGTAACATACATATTGGTACAATAGGATCAAATCCAACGTTCATAGTTGAGGCGTAAACATCGAACAGAAAAGTCATTCCGAACCATATCCAAAAAACTGCAATTGAGTTCTTATAGCTCTCTATCGGTTCCGGAAATGTAATTTCGAACATTGGCACAAGTTTAAATTCTCCCTTCCAGTAAAAATAAGCCATAGAAACGAATGCTTTTAAGGGAAATATAGCACATGAGCCGAAACCTGCATAAAGCCAGAATATGCAAACGTTGACACCTTTTTGAACATATTCTAGAATTGTTTCTTTGTCTTCTTCTGAATAATTATTGTCTTCACTGTAATCTCTTTCTATATATTTAATCATATTTTGTATAAATGCTTGGTGTATCAGTAACATGAAGTATTTTAGAGTAATAGTAATGAATACAATGGCCATGGCTGCATTTTTACTGGCGTCGGCATATTTACCGGCATGTATGTCATGACAAAAAATTGAATACAACAAACATATGAAACTAACTAAACATGTTGTAATGATTATAGTGAATTGCAATTTCCAAATTCGATCTCGTTTGATATCGGGATGACCTCGATTAATTCGCAATGAAGTGGTTGATATTTTAAATACTTCTTCGAATTTTAGATTTAAAGGCTTTCCAGCTTTTCTGTTTTTGTCTATCATAGTGCTATTAGATACTTGTATATTGTATAACAGAAAATAAAGAAATGCGCAGGTATGGTGTGAAACACGAATAACAGGCAGCAAAGTGCTAATTGCATTATTGAGAAAGCAAGGGTGTGAATGACATAAAAATATCTACTTAAAAGAAAAAAGGAATTATTGAAACTGTGTTAGGTCCTACGGAATTTCTTGGATAATAGTATGTTTTCCAACTAACAATATATAGACGGAATCTAAAATTATTTAAACTTAATATTTTTGACAACTACGAAGCTAAGCTTTGCCGGCGGCAGATCGGGTCCGAGTGGAGATCGTCCTCTCGGGCCTTCTCCACCGCCTCCTTCTGCAAGATGACTTCTTCGCAAAAGGTTGCAACCACGGTAAAACTGCTCTCGCCACAGGCCATGGAGCTTACGACGGCCGGCAGCGAGTGATCTCCTCCGATGACTGCAGTGAGGGCCCGATGCTGCGGCGCCCAAGCGGGGCACACCGCCAGCGTGTGCTGGACCGAGTCCTCACTGCAGTCGCGGTGGTGGCAGGCGGGACTCAATTCCCTCCGCGCGAGCGAGTAGAGTTACTTCCCCAAGCAACCGTGCCCGGAAAGCACCTGCGTCAGTCGGAAGGAAAGGGTCCCGTGCTGCCGCCCTGCGCACTCGATATTTATATCCCCTATTTCAACCCCTTTTAACTTCCTTTCTTAGTGCTCATTTACGTTATTTTAACTGCTGCTTTACGTTCCCAGTTGCAATAGATACCAATTTGGCAGCGCCGCATTTTACGTGCTCTTACTTCTCTTTTTTATTTTCTGTGCTCTCCATTATTGCCCGAATACCTGGCACCACACTCCGCTTCTTATGTTCCAAGCACGACCGAAGTCTTCGGTCAACAAACAACTTGCTTCTATGTTTCTCTCACACCACTTACTTTATCAATTGCTCCTTCTATGTGCAGTCAGTCCTACTGTGGAATGCACTTTCTAGCGATATACATACATATATATATATATATATATATATACTAATATTATAAATGTAAAAGTTTGTGAGGGTGTTACTCTTTCACGCAAAAACTACTGAACGGATTTGGATGAAACTTTACAGTAATATGGTTGGTACATCAGAATAACACATAGGCTACTATTTGCCACGATAACCGACATATACGCGGGCGGAGCCGCGGGCATAAGCATACATATATATATATGTATGCGTATATTGTCTATCAATTATATATATTTTAGTATAATTGTGTATGTTTATCTATTATTTGCATAAATACTATTTGTCGAGTTCAATATTTTGTCCTTGGGCCAACCGCATCATATTTCTGCAACACCTGAAGTTGGCCTGGAAGATAATGCCGTATTAAGTCCGCCATTGTTGTTTATGTGCATTAAGTAAATAAATAAATAAAGAATCTGCACGGAAAATTTCAGAATTCTGGGTGCAGCGGTTTAGGCTGTGCGTTCATATCTGGCTATCTTAGTCAGTCACCTTCTTCTCTTACATTTATAGAAGATAATATAGAAATTTTTATCATAAACTAGTTTTTGTCCGCGATTCCGCCCGCGTGTATGTGGTTGTCGTGGTAAAGATTAACCCAGAATGTCCTTCCTCAAGATTCAAAGTTCTAGTTCTCTTCTAGCTGAATTTCAATGATGTCAGGTATTCAGGTATTTAACCGTAGAAGAGTAATATGCAGAGAGACATACTTTCGAAATTATTATATTACTAGTATGGATGCATTTTTTTTGTTTTACTTTACTTATACTATGTTCTTACAGAAACAGCAGCAAGGAGTGTTCATTACAATCCACCGTTTTAAGTTGAACACCAATCAGAGCCAGTTACGTCACGTTTATATAAACGTCATTTTGTTTTTATATAATACAGTGATATATTAAAGTGATTGTCGATTACGATCACTTTATTGTTTTTAAGTGCTACAATTGATACTAGTTAACAAATAGTGACGTCACATCTACGTCAAGACGTCATAAGCTGACGCCATGACACTAACGAGCGTGAGGTGTGAACTTTAAACTTGAAATTTAAATCGCATTTTTTTCATACTAAAACTTAATTCTTTGTAAAATGTGATTGTTTTTGACAATAGAAGATACTTCCGAATATCATAAAAAAAGTTATTATCATGCCTGTTATTATTATTTTTAAGAAATAAATGTTTTATCATAAAGCTGTTGTATAGTTGAAATATTACTGTACAGAACAGTATAATTATGTCTGCGACAGACACACTAACCTAGTACTTACTTCTAATCAGTAACCCCGTAGCCTAGCATTAACTCAATTGGATTAATGATGTCTACCATTACGGGGTCGTTTGTTGTATGGAACGTTCCATTTTGTTGTCAAAACATTACAATAGCATACTCGCTATCAAAAGTGCTTTATTTCTATATTTTCTTATATATTTTAGAACTAACTATATTTAAATGTGGTTTCATTGAAAAACTATGTTAAGTAAAGTTACGTGTATTTGTGTGGACGGAAGAGTAGTTGTACGTGTGAAGAGTATGTGTGTATATGTTACCGGTAATCTGTATAATTCGGTATTCCATACATTAGGTATTTTATATAATCCCTAGGGATTGTATGGAATACCAACTGAAGCACCGGAAATGTGTAAAATAAATAGATTTTACGTGTCTGTACGATTTACCCTGACCCGCGTATTGTCGTACGCGGTACGAGGTAACGATGATGAATTGTTTTATTATATTTGACCATGTGCCTTCATCTGCGTCTCTTTTCATCATGATCGTCTCCCATTGGTCTAAATGAATTATATATGAAAGCTGACAACTATATTATTATTTAATAAACTTTAACCCATGCTAGGTTAGTTCTTACTAATTAGTTTAGTTAGTCTTGATTTGTGAGCCTTATACTGATTTCACTGTATGCTCTACGCATTTAATGGAAACAAAACCTAACTACACGTGGGAGAGCCACGCTTCGGCATGAATGGGCCGGCTCGACCGGAGTGATACCACAAAAAACGGTGTGAAAAAGCGCCGATACCGAAGGCCCATATCCCAATCCGACCCCTCCTATCCCCCTCTCCATCCCCCTTCCCATCCCCCAAAGGCCGGCAACGCACTTGTGACACCTCTGGTGTTACGGGTGTCCATGGGCGGCGGTAATCGCTTATCATCAGGCGATACATCTGTTCGTTTGCCCCTTATACCATAAAAAAACACGGTTTACCTAGTAGTTTCAGTGATCACCAGACCGCTTCCTACTGGGTTCAAATACTACATGGGACAACCCTTTGTGTGATCCGTAAATTGTTGTTCTAAGTCTGAGTGAACTTTGTGTCCGTTTCGTGTATGTTTGTAAAGATCCCCGTGACACAGGAATGTACATTCTTAAGGCGGGAGTTGTCTTTAAAAAAAAAAACTGTGAACTTCGTACCGCTATACCTAAGTTTCCGAAAAACTTGTTTTTAATTTATATCTGTCTCATGTTTTCACGGGTAGTATTTAGTCGCTAAGAACTAAGACTAAAAAATATATAACCCTTCCTCTTTCCGTATAATTTTCTTCTATATAAACCTTGTCCTGACAGTAACAAACACATAAAAAAAGAATCATCCATTTTGGTGCTGGCGTCCGGAAGTTATGCGCGTACATACATTTCGGTGATTTATAATCATTTCATTTTCTTTTTTAAAAATATATGACAATGGTAAAAAGAGTAAGTATGGTATGGTATTAGTAAATGATATTTTTCATTGTTCGCCGCGTGGTGTCCGGCAAAATAGAATAGCACCATTTGGTTACCCTAAACACTTCGGGTCTCGTACAAAGCAACTAAAGAAAGAGAAGCTGAACGTTAGAAGCTTCCGTAAATATGAGAATGGGCAACAGCTTTCTCTGGTATGCTTTATTCACTGCGGTTGCCAACCCGCTTGCCCAGCGTTTGATAATAGTATAATCATCCATGAAAGACACACTTAGTAAACGGCCCCTTGTTCCCGGCGGTCTCACCAAGCTTGACTATGGTAGCGGTCACAATGTCGGTGGAGCGTGGGGTACAGCAACTGGATGCGAAAAGCAACAAACCTCTGTGGTCTTTCTTGGGAAAGCCTATGTCCAGCAGTGGACTGCAACATGCAATGTGAGTATAGTTACAACTACTCTTGGATTCTGCTCATGCTTTAAATCTGACAGAGTTGAGTCACTTTGGCAGACCCATAAATAAAAGCAAGTTATGTTCCATTATATTATTACATGTTTCATAGCCATGTGTATAAATTTCTTACATTGCGTAAGTTTCTATTAAACACCATTAAGTGAAGAAACACGGTTCTTTTGACCTTGTCACACTTACCTGTCAGAAAAAAAAATCAACTAATGGCATCGTTTCAAGAAAACTGATACTATGAAATAAGCCAGATATAGCCAATACATCGGAAGTCACTTGATTGCTTATATATTGGAAATGATCTGAAAAATGGATCGATATTGACAACTTTGTGTTACGAAATGCAACAAAATGTTTATCCATCTTTCGTGAAATAATTGTTTCTCTCATCTGAAATAGTCATTACGCACAGAAGAAATGGGAATGATAATCTATAGATAGGTTTTGCGTTACCAAGTGGATTGGCGATACATCCAAGTGTTGAGATTTCTCTACAAATCCACCACTATGTCCGTCCAAGTACGGAATCAGCTTACAAGACTCATACTATTTGCATCGAGAAGTGAGAGAAGGGGACGTTATAACCCCGAAATTGTTTACTAATGCAATGGAAGACTTGTTCAAGACGCTGCACTGGAAAGGGCACGGCATCAACAACAATAGCGAATACATCTCTCACTTGCTGAAACGTGGACACTTACGTCGTGGACTTTACGTTAAAGTCGTTCAGCTATGCTCGACGTTTTTCTGAGGGATCGCGTCAGAAACGAGGTAATCCGACAAAGAACCATGGTCATCGACATAGCCCACAGGATTAGCAAGCTGAAGTGGCAGTGGGCTGGCCATATTTGCCGAAGAACCGATAAGCGTTGAGGTAAACGGGTTCTTGAGTGGAGACCGCGTCTCAGCAAACGTAGTGAAGGACGTCCACAGGCCAGGTGAAGATTTGAGTGAGCTGGATGCGAGAAGTCGAAGATCAAACCAAGTGGCGTGCAATTGGACAGGCCTATGTCCAGCAGTGGACTGCGATAGGCAGATGATGAAGTATAGGAGGGCATGACTAGGGAAGACATGACTTATGATGGTCGCATGAATTGTAAGACAGTATAAGATCAACAAATATATTTATTCACTAATATTAATTAGCTATACCTATAATATATTTCAGATTTTCCTTTGGCAACATTGCACAATAAACATTTCACACATGCCCAGACATTAATTTCAATTTGTCTGGATTCTTAGTCCTATTTTACGAGGTTCTCACTACGAAAATCATTATTTATATATTCATACGTAAAGCAAAATCTTTGTACTTCTTTTGACGAAAATTATGCGACCGGAGGAATATGAAATTTGGCACCTAAAGCTTATATCGGGGAGGAATGCAGAAAGCTAAAAAATATTAGAATGGTCGCCCAGGTGTTCGAATTTCGACCAATGGGCGACCACTAGTTAGTTACCTGTTGCAAATTGTTGTGCGAGATGCATTTTATTATGACAATAACATCTAAGTCGTTGTTTAAACATAAAGGCTTTATACATTTGAAAAACTTGTAAACATATTTAACTTCGGTTCCTAAATTTTATTTTAAACAGAAATCTGAGGAAATTTTGAACAGTTAAAATACAAACGTAGCATCTTTTTGTTGGGCAAAAAAGTGACAACATTTCAAAGTCCATTTGGGTAGCCTCAAATATATTTTCTACTTTATATTATTCGTTCATTTGTATTCAACCCGTGGACCAACAGACTCGCTGCGGTCTTGAATTCATTATTTTGAACCAGAACATCTCTTTCCCTGATGTATAAAACTCAGAGCGTTTTTAAAAAGGGCGGCTATAAATAAACACAATTTTATTAATTACACATCTTATGAGAGTATTGTTCATTGGAGATACATTGGCTATTGGACTATCAAAGGCGGTTAGCAGGGCCACTCCTTACCAGAGAGGCTTTGTTATAAATACCACGCTGGCCAGAGGGATCGGTATAGAGATTTGCTGATATGATTTGCAGTGATCTTGTCCTGCGTGTTTGCTCCTCAAGCTATGTGACTCAGACCATCATTTCGTATCTTTTAGTACCTCATAATTACTACGTACATACTTTTGAGAAATTCATACGACTGATATCAACCGTATTACACACGGGTATTAATCACAAATCTGCTGAAATCTCATTCATTAAATTCGGTGCAGTAGTTTCAGCGCTACGGTGGAACATACATAAAGAGACTGCCATAAATTATTTTTTCATATATGTGGCAAACGAGCAGATGCATCGCCTGATGGTAAGCGATTACCGCCGCCCATGGACACCCGCAACACTAGAGGCGTCACAAGTGCGTTGCTGGTCTTTTAAGAAGAAGTACGCTCTTTTCTTGAAAGTTTGAAGGTCGTATTGGTCCAGGAAGACCGCAGGCGACAGTTCTTTCCAGTGTTTGCTTCATATCTTTAGTAATTATATATTATTTAAATCAATGGTGTAACTCACGGGTTTAGTGCAAGTTCACTGAAGATTTACTGCGCCCTTTCTGTTTTATGGTGTAACCTACTAAGGAACAACTTTTTTCCCCGAGTTTAACTTTGATAGTTGAACTCGGTAAATTTATTGAAGGAAATATGTTCGTCCAAAGTTTTGAAAAATATATTTACAAAGTTTCTATTACTTTAGCTCGCGCTTCACCCGTTGCTCCGTAATGTACTTGAATAAATATTATTTCGCGGTTTGCGAAATCTATTTTGTTTTCTAAGAATTAGAAATCTAATCAGAATCTTATTTCTATTTCACATATATTATCTAGGTACGGTTTTGCACTCACGAAACAACTTAAAGTAAAGTATAGTTAGTATTTATATTATTTATTATTGATGATGTTGACTATTATTGATTGATGTTTGGTATGTTGTGTTGGGATGTGAATATGTTAATCGGCGCGAGAACAGCTATTGCGCGATACAGGATTGGTAGCTTCTTTGTACACTACGTTACTCTGTAGTTCAGTGTATCATCGGTAGATGGCGTTGTCATATATTTTTGCTGACGCTATATGTGGAAGTCGCCACAGTTATAAATATATATATTTTACAAGATGTTACCCGTAACTCCATCCCAATGTCTTTATTCTTTTAATGGAATCGGTATCGCTTGATGGAAGCGATTAACGGCGCCCATGGAAACCCGCAAAACCAGAAGTGCGTCACAAGTGCGTTGCGGGCCTGGATGGGGAAAGGGATGAGGGAGGGGTTTAGGTTTATGGGCCTCCAACATCCTCACTCTCTCGGTGAAAAACAGCACAAGCACTATTTCACACCGGTTTTTAAAAGTATCTACTGAAAATCGACTGCTGCGTAGTGTGACGAAACTTTACTATTAGTTACTTGAATGATTAGAATCCTATAACCGTGTGTTTGCAAAACATTTTTTTATCTCACAAAAGTAAACTATGAGATTTTATTATTTTCTTTATTATACTGTGATATTTTCGGGCTGAAAAAGCCTACAACTTCAAGAAAAGTATTCATTTAGATTCAAGTACTTCTCATTCTAAATACAGTCTGCACGTATGCTAGCGTATGTCGCAGTGCTTTAAGCGGTCACATAGCCGCTCTTGTTGCGTTTAATGAAGTTGATATCCTTTTTTTATGGATTAATGACCAAACAAGCAGACATTTCGCCTAATGGAATTCGACTACGGCCGCTCATGGATACCCGCAACACCAGAGGAGTCACAAGTGCTTTGCCAGCCTTTTGGGGATGGAGGGGAGGATAGGTACATCCTCCCCTTCATCCCCAAAAGGCTGGAGGATAAAACACACCGCAAGCGCTGTTTCACACCGGTTTTCTGTGAGGTCGTGATATCACTCTGGTCGAGCTGGCCCATTCATGCCGAAACGATGCTCTCCTAGAATTAGGGGGAACAAACATTTTTAGTTTGGTAACCTCGCTCGCTTTTCAACGAACGCACCGCAATATTTTTTACGAATCACTGACATAAAGCGTACCCTCCTATGTCAAAGCATATAGATCTCCAATGGCATGTGTTTGATCCGCTTCCTATATTATGAAAGTGCTATAAATCAGCCTTTTGTGTCAAACTGTAGTGTTAAGAAACAAAACTGATAAGTGGCCCCAACCTTAATAATTCATTCTTGTTATCTTTGTTATTGATATGTTGTCATTGCTATTATCTCGTTGGTCTAGCGGTTAGCATATGCTACTGTGGTGGTTCCATGATGACCCATCCCATGTGGTCCCATAATTTCGACACGAGCCCGTAGTCTAAGATGTAATAGACCAAAACCTCTGTTCTAAAGACAGACCTATGTATGAACATAGGTCTAGTCAACTAATGATAGTTGACTAACAGAAGCCGCTGTGATATTTGTGCCTATTTCGTCTATTCTTTAGTTATACGGTTTCTCGTAAATCATTCAACGGTTAAATATATTTCCCTTGACCCTCTATTTTGTATCTTATTCTGTTGATTTAGGCTGACGTTACTAGAAAGTCGTAAATCAGTTCCTTGATCTATGTTTTTGTATTACTTAGATTGGACCGATCAAAAGGCATTGGGTACATGGTACTTTAATATATTAAAGTTAAGTGTATTGATATGACAAAATACATGTTTTACTCATTTGAATTTGACCCTTTCACGTAGGTACCTACCAGTACAGTCGGTTTAAATAATAAATATGAATAACTCATAAACATTTTAATAATATATTTATTTGCTGATCAAAAGTGTACCATGGTGTTACATTACTAAAGTATGTTTTAAGCAAAAACAGTATAGAGCAGCAGCTAAAATACTGTGTTACAAGAAAATGAAAACATCATGTTGTCGATATTTTCCGACGTATATGTATATTTTATAATATTGTACAAGTGATATGCGAGTGAATATTTTTTAATTATTATTTTTATACAACGAATCAATACTTGTTACAGTTTTTTGTATCAAGCTGTCTGTAACACCAATTGAATTAAAAAGAAGCAACTTGACAGCACGGCTGGCCTGGTGGCTTAAAAGGTCGCCACGCCGCTTTCTACTGCGCCAAGTGTAGTGAGTTCAAATCCCACATGGGACAACAATTTGTGTGACCTATAAATGGCTGTTCTGACTCTGGATGTTCTTTGTGTCCGTTTCACATATGTTTGTGTAGTCCCGTGACACAGGATTTTTATTTCTAATGAAGGAGTTGTTTTTTTTTTAAACTTATGTGTATTTTTTAATCAATAATATTTGGAACAAAATAATATGTTCAAGATTAAGTTTAACGAACTAAGTTTTATTCAAGTTTCACTGCATTTCATTTTTATCTTATACCCGGAATTATGATTGCATATTTGCTACTATAACTTAACTTAAACTTAAATACTAGTGTACTGCAATTTAAACTTAAATTGCATGTTCATTGTTTTGTATGTAATGTTGCTCAGTTAGTTTTGAAATACTTATATGGTGCAGGTGCTGTGCTTGCGTAGCTCTTCACACTTTACCTCCAAGCTGCATTAATTAAACTAAGAATGGCATACGATTGATGACACATCTGTGAAAAATATTAAAATAAACAAGGCAAATAACAACTTAAGTAAGGCAAGTAAGTTAATCTTATATTTTTCAATAACATTAGGTATTTTGTATTCAATGAATATAACTTTATGTGGGGTATAGGCCTCACTCTCTCGGTGAAATACAGCGCAAGCGCTTTTCCACATAGGTTTTCTGTGAAGCCACTCTGGTTGAGCCGGCCCATTCGTCCCAAGACGTGGCTCTCCCACGGTAGGTGATGTTATAAAAGCGTAAACAAACTTTGACAGACGTATGCTTTTAAAGGGTAAAATTCTTTCATACACTGTTTTTATGAACCTTTAATGGTTTACGTAGCGCACACAACTAATGTTTGTAAAAGGTATAAATTTTCTCCATTTTTGCAACATTTTTCAATCCGCTGCTTTTGATCGTAGCGTGATGCCTCTCTTGATACTAAGTTGGTGATAACCACCATAATCCTTTTATCCCAATCTCTACTCCCAAACAAATCCCAATATCTACCACTGTAATCCTTTTTCAAATCCGACCAGTACTTCCTGAGATAAGCGCATTCAACAAAAAAACGAAACTGTTCAACTTTATAATATGAATAGTCATAATAAGTTTAAAATATATTCTTACGTTAGCAAAAGTATCCAAGTTAATGTCGTAGAACACTGTTGTTATTCCCATCGGAGTTAGGGCTCTTGTCAACATTAACAATATAGTTTGTCGCACGCGTTTATCAGGACATTTCTGCCAACCCGAAGAATATATTGCCTTTCGAAAATCTTCGCTCTGTATAACCATACAACAAACATCATATATATCAATAAAAATGAGTCACAAAAATGTATGTACGCGCATAACTTTCGATCGATTACACCAAATTGGATATTTCTTTCTTTTATGTGTTGGTTATTGTTAGGACACGGTTTGTATTAAAATAAAAGAAAACCGGAGGGATTATATTTTATTAGTCCTATTAGTGGTATACGCTGCGGCTCTGCGGGAAGTTAATACGGTTGGCTTACGAAAAATAAGTCTTTCAGTCATTCTGAAAATTTTCACGGCAATGAATATGACGGTACGAAGTTCGCTGATGAGTCTATTACTAGCCAGTATTTATATTACGTACAGTACCTATATAAGTTGACCGACTAATCCACGCAACATCGTCTGCATCTCTTTTCAGTCATGATCAGCTTCTATTGGCTTAACTGCCTCTGTGGCGCAGTGGCAGCGTATGCAATTGCTGTACTTGAGGTTTCGGGTTCGATTGTTGGACCAAATATTTGTATGATTTGCAAAGTTTGCATTTGTTTAGAAATTTTTGTGTTTTCTGTGTATAATAAGTATGTCAGTATATATGTCGTTTGTCTAGCTTATGCTCTGTTTAGCTTGGGACTTGGAACGATGGCATTGTGTGTTAGATATCCGAAATATTAATTTATTTATTATTATAACTGTTCTATCTTGGACACACACTTGGTTAGTTTCGAAATTTATCATGAACGATAACTTAATAGGAGACTAATATATAATAAAATAGCTGACCCAGCAAACATTGTTTTGCCATAATAAAATAAAATATAATAAAATTGACAATAAATAAAAAAGAAGATTAGGGGTAGATCACCCTTATCATTAAGGGATATGAAAAATTGATGTTGGCCAATTCTCAGACCTACGCAGATAAAAATCGGTCCAGCCATTTCGGAGGAGTTTGGTAACAAAGACCGCGACATGAGAATTTTATACAGAAGATTACAAATCTATTTTTTTAGATTTTTATTTGTTACGTTACAGAAATATAAGTTGGTGAAGAATAGTAAATATTTAACTTTTTAAAAATATCACCGAACTTAACTACATCATACGAAATATCATTAACAATACTTTTCATTTCCAAACACCGCTTAGTTTGCCAAACTAAGCGGAGAATTTTTTTCCAATTAGATTATGATCGAATGGAATGATTTTTTTTATCAGTTCATAGAGGCAGAATAGAAACTTCTCATGCTATGAATATAATTAAAAGTTTTAAAGTGCAGAATTTGACACTTAAGAACTCCGACTGTTGTTGAACAATAAAAATTATAATTGGCTCACCTTTTCCATCAGGAGGTCGCTATAGTAAGAAGGTAAGAAAAAGTGCAAGATACTTGCGACAAATACCGCAACAAATTCTACATTTATCCAATGATTTCGCAGATCCTAAAATGAAATACATGAGATTAATTTATTACTAAAAAATGTTATATATACATATAAATTTATGAACTAACATTCAATTATAGAGCATGATATTACTTACTTCAATAATTTGAAACGCAGAAAGAGGTAACAGGAAAGTAGTGGCTTTGATATTACATTCGTATAAAATTTTAAAGCAGGATTTAATACAATCCACGTAGCTGTAATATATTAATTAACATTTTTATTTACCTTACATTTTTTATAATTATAATAAGTTCATATATATATGATTGATATTCATACTCATAGAGACTTTGTAGTTTTATGATTATTTTTTTCAATTGATCTTCTAATTCTTTTGGGTCTTCAAATTCTTCGAATAATGTATCTAAACGTCGAATAAGTATATTAATTTGGCCACAAACATGCAATAGAAATATAGGCACCAATGGATCGAAGCCAACGTACATTGAGGAGGCATAAAGATCAAACGAATAAACTAAAGCGAACAGTAACCAAAAGACAATGGTAACATTCTTATATTTTTCGATCGGCTCAGGATATGTTAGTTCAAACAACGACACAAACTTAAATTCTCCCTTCCAATAATAGTAACCCATAGCCACGAAAGCCTTAATAGGAAATATAAAGCTAACAGTAAAAAAAGCAAGGAACCAAAATTTACACACATTGACCCCTCTTTCAGCGTACTCCAAAACAATCTTTCTATTTTCTTCACAATCATTTTTACTTTCAGCGTAATCTTTTTCTACAAACTTAATGAATCCTTGAATTGATTCCCGATGCATAAGTAACGTAAGATATTTTAAAGACACATTGAAAAATACAATAACCATGGATGTATTTTTGCAAGCTTCAGTAAAATTACCAACTCTTATGTCATGAAAGGCGACTGAATAACACAGAAAAAAAAAGTTGAAAAAACAACAGGTGAGAAACACAAAGGTAACAAACTTCCATGTCTTAGTACGCGATATATCGGGATGGGAACGATTGAGTCGCATACACATGGTAGATATTTTAAAGACATCTTCAAATTCCTTTAAAGTATTTGGCATATTGTCGACTGTGATGCTTAGAGCACGATAATACTAATGGCCGTTGAAATTGAATTGCCCACTGCAATCATATTCATAGTTAAGTACAGTTTGCAGTGATTTCTCTGAGAATAAATGCCTGCAAAAGACATGTAAAATGCTAACTATTTCAAAACAGATATTAAAGTACAAGTATTGTTTTTACTGCGGCTATGCCCGCAACTTTATCGTCGATAAACTGATTTTATCACACCTACTTAAAGATGGTGCTTTCTTCTACAACAAAACTACTATAAGATATTTCTTTTGTTTTATGGTGTATGCTTTTTACTTCATAGATTTGTTTTTAACAGTTTCTTATACTTTTGTTACTTGAAGGTTGACCTTTTCAAAATTAATTAATTGTACCCAAATTTCAGCAAGTCGTTTAACACTTTCGTAACTTTTACGTCTTTTCAATGAAAGTCACTTGAAAAGTTTTTGAAAAATAATTTGGCTAGCTTCGTCGTGCTGAATAGTTTTACTTCCATTAATAGTATTACATTATTTATTTTCTTTAACATGTTGAATTAAAGAAAATAAATAATGTTGCAATTGTTTTAAAGGTTTTATGAACTGGTAAAGTTTTTATCATCGTCAATTTTTATATTAGGTATCTTTATTTCGAATAAATTAATCTAATTTGTAATCAAAAAAAAAATTTTTTTTTTTAAACAAGACATACAGATTGGGTACAAGATATTCTCAAGTTAAGCCTACATGATGAAACTAACAACAACCAAATTCGATTAAATCGTTTGTTTTCTGTATCCGATTTGGATGCTGCTCCAATTCACTGTAAGAGACAGTTAGTAGCCATAGAAAATGGGTCATCTCATCTAACAAACAGGTTGATGGATCGTTCTCTTTCAGCCTGGACGGCGGCCACGTGGGGTCACAGCTGACTCATTCTGAAGGTATTACCTTATTTTCTATATTACATTACCAACGTGAAACTAATTTGAACAGAATGAGTAATACAATAAAAATGTTATAACTTTATTTCAGTATAGTGTGAAGGGATGATATTCCTATACAGAATGAAGGAGCAATATAAAAACAAACAAATACCTACCTCATTTTTTTCTTGTTCATAAATTGTTCCCAAACCAACATACACACATTTTCATTTCTAATATTAATGAAGGGTGGTACTACGAATATTGTGATGACATTGCATTTTATTAATTCAGATAATGATAGATAATCGAATGCACCATGATCCAGAAAGAAATGGATGAACTGCGTCAGTGATTTTGATGTAGGTAGTGAGCTTGCCTAGTTTTCCAATGCGGATATTTTGTGAATACGGCTATTCCGAACGACGAATTTGTTTTTAGTCTTGCTATATTTCATCGGTTTCGGAGTAGCAGTAAAATTTATGCAGGATTCCACATGTATTGAGCTTTGCGTTTCTTTTTATATTGAGGTGGCAGGATTCTTTTATTTTTTAGGTATGGCCCTGCTAAAATGACTCTACTCTGCCTGATGGAAAGCATAAACAAAATCCAAGAGTGGTGGTCACAGTAATCGCTGCGAATGCAGACAATGCAACTGCATGCCCACCGTGGAATGATATCATGCCACAGGTTAAGCAATTCTTTCGCCGTTTCATTCCTCCGGGTATTCTATTCTTACACAACCTCGATTATAACACCATGTACAGTCACGGGACTTTTAAGACTCGTACGTACGCCATCTCCGAATTCAATCAATATCATCATCTCAGTCGAAAGATGACTTCTGCTGGACATAGGCCTTTCTCAAGACTCCTACAACAATCTGTCTAGAATTGCCCCGTCTTATTTGACATGTTACTTTTAAAATGCTGTCTGAAATGTGAAAATGAAAACACCATTTGTACATTTCCTTTGTGTCTTAAATAATGTAGAATTTAAGGAAAACATTGAAAAGTAAATGTTTGCAGGCCCGTGTTCCTAACAAAGAGTAAACTAATTGAAGTGGTTGTCGGACGTTAGGAAAAAAGTTCAACCGATCGCAAAACAAAAGGGAGGAAATAGGTTTTCGTTTCAATCGTCTATTTTGACGAAGACCTGCGGGGTCTTCAATTCGATAAATCACTTGTTTTGTGCCAAGAATAGTAATTATGTAATGGGAAACTCGTAATATTTAAAGTATTTTTTAAGTACGCATCTCATACATATCGCATTAGTTTTCACACGGGGCTCTGGCCGCGTGAATGCTGGTTGTTGCGGTAAAAAGTGCTGTAGATTCTTCCTCAGAAATCAAACTATTTTCAACGCAAATTTCATTGAAGTTGGTATAGCAGTTTAGCCGTGAAAGTGAAACAAACAGACAGAGTTACTTGTGAATTTATAATATTAGTATGGAAAGCTGGGTATCACATATACTAGCACTATTTTGATGAGGTCATACTTAAAATTACTTGTATTAAATAAATAAATAAAATAAATAAATATTTCGGACATCTAACACACAACGCCATCTAGTCCCAAACTAAGCGGAGCTTGTATTATGGGTACTAGACAACTGATAAGAATACATAAATATTTCTTTTTGTAAATACATACATATTATACATAGAAAACCCCCAAACTCCGAAACAAATATTTGTAGATCATACAAACATTTGCTCCGACCCAGGATTCGAACCCGAGACCTCATGGACAGCAGTCGCGTACTCTACCACTGCGCCACCGTGGCAGTTAAACACTCTTAAACTTAGTTTCAGAGAGAAATACATATCGTAGCGTTATGAATTGCTGACACTCATTTTCATTATATGTAGTCTAGTAGATAGTAATGGACCGAATGTAATTTAAAACCAATAGAGTAGTTGACACCTTAGTCAAATCAGTTACTTTTTATTATCGGTCAAAACTATAACTTTTTATGAAAAATGTACTAAATATACTTGTGACGTCACTGTTTTAGACTACTCAATTGAGCCATGTATTTCAATGTTTTATTTAATTAAAATTTGCAATAGAAATGAAAGCTAATAATTATAATTTCCGAGATGTTTTGTTATATTCTTTTTAAGGAAGAAGGCATAGGTATTTATCTTCGATACAGTTAACTACCCCGTTTCTACTGGAGTAATCAATTTTAGGTTGAAACATTTTATGTAAGTTTCAACTGTATACATTTGAAAATAAAAGCTCGTGAGGATTACTTGCTACTCGACTACGGAGAAGCAAGAAAGAAGAGCAATTTGGGCAATCTATGTATGTTTCTATTTTCCATCATAACGCATAAACTACTGAACCTATTTTAACGGATGAGGTGTCACTAGATGCGTAATAATAGCCTGGCTGACACAGTCTAGGTATACAAATTAATTAATTATTAAATTAAATTAAACAAGAGTGGAATTCACGTAGATGATTAGGTGTGTTACTTGTATGTGAGCTACCCGAAGTTTTTCGATACCGAAAATCCGTGTTGTGGATGTATGGAAGAGATCGCCTATTGTATCATTTGCATATTTGTGACTCATCCCCTGTTTTAACTTTGTAATTTTGAATGTATACAATAAAGATATATATAAAAAAAGAGTGGAGGGTCTTACCACTCTACTCTTTAGATTATCTAATAAACGTACTTATACTATTATTAGATAATCTCTATTGTAACAGTGTTGCGAAATATCGCGTCAGATATAGTTAGCCTTTCATATACCCGTTTCATATTTGACACGAGTAAAAGTCGTGGATGAACCGAACTGTCAAATGGCCGTTACTAAAGTTAGCTAATCAAATTTCAGGTGCCAGAGCTGTCACTCTGTGTTGTGTGTCCGGCTTAATGAAATCGATCATTTAACTGTCGTCAATTAATTAACTCACAGCAGTGCTTCGAGTGTTATTACGTCACAAGCATATGGCTTCCTCAGACTATGATTGAGTGGTATATATTCCATTTTCGCAATTACAAGGAGTCCGATAATAATGAGACACCTGACCACGACATTATCTCCTTCAGAAATTATATCGACATTATACCAGGAAAGTATTTTACATATTATATTTTGAAATTTATTTAACAAATAAAAATTCATCAACAACCCATAACGTCCCACTACTGGGCTCGGGTCTCCTCTCAGGAGAGGGTTCAGGCCATACGTCCCCACGCTGGCCAAGTGCGGGTTGGGGACCGGAAATAAAAATTATGATGATAAATATACAAAAATGAATCTTCGAATGTGTTGTTAAGCGCAAAACTGGAGAACCACTTTTTTTTAAATATTTGAATTAGTTCAAGGTTTGCTAGGAAATGGTAAAAAATAGAGAAAGAAGAACCGTGGATAAATATGCGGGGCGAAACTAGTGACAATATGAAAGTGTTTAATGAAAATTACAGTAGAACAAAGAATAAAATCTGATAAAAAAACTTACACCGCCTATGTCTATTGATATTTCATTCATTAAAACCGGTTCAGTAGTTAAGGCGCTACAGTGGAACGTACAAACATACTTAAACTGCTAAAACTATTACCCTTCCTTTTGGCTTTTCCGTAATCGGGTAAAAATACTTGTACTATTTGTACGATTATTTTAAAATTCTTATATTTGTCATGAAATAAACTGATAACAATTTTTAGTCCTAATTCGATCAACAGAAAATCCCTTGTGAATTTTTTGTAATTAGTTTCGAAAATATCCTATTTTCTTGTTATCAATAGTTATTTATATGTCAGATTCTTGTAAACATATTATATTCTCATCCTCGGGGGACTCTATCACAATAATATGGGTTTTCATAGGAGCTCCATTTACGAGAACATATCTATAATTCTAACTAATAATCGTATCATATCTGAAAGTGAGTTTCTATTTTCGTTGTTCGTTAACTTCAACTGCTCAACCAGTGATCGTTAAAATTCAATCAATTATACTGTCATCATAATCATGATAATAATACTACTAACGTTTGCAAGTACACTGTAATAAAGATTATTGAAAAAAGCTAAAAGCTTTTTTTTTAATATTAATAAAAAGCTAAATAGCCTTTTTTATTGAACACGAGTTTTAACTTTTCTTGTAAAGATAGAAGTGCTCTTCTCAAAATCTACGATCATGAGAATGGTAATGAGCATGATAAATATTTACTGTAGGTAGATTCATTTAATATTATAGCTTTCTGTTTTATAGTTTATAAGTTTAGGGGTGGTGCTACCCTCGCATAGAAGATCTACCTAAAATGACAATGCGTTTGTACTATCGTGTTTCGTTAGTGAGAGCGAAACTGGAGGCCCAACGATGCAGGCTGCCATAGTGTGGGTAACCACGCTGCATTTCTGCATTGTCTGCATGAGCAATGAGTATGGTGACCACCACTTTTAGATTTTGCTTACGTTTATCAGGCAGTGTAGTCTTCATGGCAGGGCCCTAAATGAAAAAAAATGCTGATTTGAATGCGCTGATCATGATGAAATATAATAACTGAGTTTTTCTTAATTTATTTTAAACTATGTATGATCTAAACGGGAAGTAAACCCTTTCGTGTAAAAAACATTTTTCCAAAAAAACCAGAAAACACATACAGTGCCATCTACCAAAGATATGTCGAACTACTGACGTGTGGTTTTAGTCGGTTCGATTCCGACACACCGCCTGCCCCAATCCCCGGTGGGAAGAAGGCCCGAGGGGGTTTCGACACGTTTAAAAAAATATGTATATAAGACTAATAACCTATTAGCTATTAAGCAGTTATGCATGTAGATGTTTCTTATGATGATCATTATTATTTTGTGATGGATGCGGGCAGCACAGGACCGGTTATTGGAGAGAACCTTTGGGGTTGCCTATGTCCAGCTGTGGACGTCTTTTGGCTGAGGTGATGATGCTGTTATGTCTATTACAAAACTGTGTTACTTTTTTATTTTTTCTGAATAATAATACCAAGAAAATTCTTTTAAGAAATTTATTTGATGATAAAACGGTTATCTTAACAAATGTCAATACTGTCAACGACTTTAAAATAAAATGGCTATCTTTCTTGCTTAAGTTTTCTCGAATTATTATTTTGTGATTGATACTTTACAAGTTTAGACACAATCTACGAAATTCAGCGCCGGTGTTCCAGATAGTAAACAAAGTTTACTCAAAGTTTTGAGTAACTGTTATTAGATTTCTCTTAGTAATTAACATTCAATTTAGTTGCTTATTATCAATTTTATAATGGAATTTAGAAGCAGTTTATGTGTAGCTGAAACGATTAACTATAGAATATTTTAGATTTATTTTTTAATAACTTTATTGCATTTTTTTAAGTATAGCCCTGCCAAAATGACTCTATTCTGCCTAATGGATAGTATACGCGGAATCCAAGAGTGATGGTCACCAGACTCATTGCGAATGCAGACAATGTATCAATGCTGCATGGTGACCCACGCCATGGCGGCCAAGTGATGCTTCTGCATCTTTGAGCCTCCAGTCTCGCACTCGCACCAATGAAGCACGACAGCACGAACGCCGGTGGAGACTGCCCGTTTGTGCTGAAGTCAGCGTGGCTCTACTCTGCTATTTCTTTGCATTTCATAAGACAACATTGATATACCATTCAGCATCAGCAGAATTTAGAAGTAAACCACTGTATAAAGGTCTCTTTTAAGAAAGGAGGTGGCGTGGCATGAATAGGCTATTGGCTATTTAAAAATAAATAAAAAAATAGCTATTTTTTTTTACGTATGGATACCCCCTCGGGCCTTCACTCCACCGGGGTTTGCAGAGGGGCGGTGTGTTGGAATCGAACTGACTAAAACCCAACGGTGCGCCACTCTGCGCCTAAGACGGGGGGATCCGGGAACCGCTTTCTTACGCCATCCGGAGCTAGAGCTAGATAAATTCAACCATACTGACCAAAATATTTTTACACATATTTCTGTATTATTTAGAGTAATATATAAGGTTTGAAAGGTTTCCAATATTTTGGCATGTGTCCTTTATGGTCAAACGACGTATAGACAAAGAAAGTGTGTAAATAAGGATGGAGCTTGAAGAGAAGATCGTGCCCGTGTGCATTCGTCTAGAGAAAGTCACTAAGAAAGGAACATACGCTAATCATATATTTTATTTAATACTAGCTGAACCGGTGAACTTTACCGAAAAACTTATTTTATTTATCTATCTATTTATTTATTCAATTTCTACATAAACATGTTACAAGTTTGAAGTTTTCGATGGTTTCCATATTACGATTTTACATTATTTATTGTTGCTAATTTTTCTGTTTTAAAATCTCTCGTAACAATAATGCTCAATAGATAAAAAATAAAAATGATGCTCAATAGAGTGGCAAAAATAATAATAATAATAGTTAGTGAGGCAACAACAGAAATTAGCACCTGAGCACCACATTTATTTTTTCATTTTAGTAAGCCTGTGTTAACTTCCCGCAGTGCCGCAGTGCCGCAATGTATTCGACTAAGCGGACTAAGAAAATATAACACTTCCGGTTTCCTGACAAGAATGAACACATAAAAAAGAATTTTCCGATTTGGTGCAGTAAATCGAAAGTTATGCGCGTACATACATTTTTGTGATTCATTATCATTTATATAAGTATAATATGACAAATAAACAATATAATTTTATTATTTTATTTAGAGCTATGCAAAATATCTAAATAAACAACATGTCTGTGCCAAAAAGAACAAGCGTTTCTTTCAGACAGTTTATAGACGCACTGTGTTTGCTTACTTAAAATTACCAAATTAATAATTATCTGTATTATTTGCATTTCAAAGAGTTTTGTTGTTCGTCACGTAATTAGTTCCTAATTTAAACTTTTATCTGTTGTGTAAGTGTGAAAAATAAGTAAAAATAATCAAACAAATAATACGCGCACTATGATTTACGAAATCGCAAGGATTAAACAGAGTTACATATGTCCGCTATACGATAAAAAACAAGATTTAAAAACAGACTGTATTTTAGCGTAAACAAACTGAATCGTTTGAAAGATCTGACCACACAAATCGATCCGTTTGTCTGTACACACGGCTTAGATACCGACTTGGTCATTTGCAATCATTCTTAATTACAGTCCTTTGAATATTTGTAATGCGGAGCAAAACCTTACGTACTCAAGGAGATTATTGTGCAAAAGGGTTTTATACAATAATATTGAATAGCTTCAGTGTATTAATGGTTTCGCTTTTCATATATGTGTATTACCTACAGACGATTTTGCGATCTTAGATGTCTATTTAATATTTATTTTAACTTAGAGTATTAAGTCGAGCTTCTTTGAAGTAATACGAGACTCTTATTATTTATTTCACTTCACGCATCTTGGTATAAAGACGTAGTTTCCAGTCAACCTCGATATGACTTCTTCCACTTTAGCGTACTGATTCTCCCTGCGGTGTCAGATACTCTAATTCTCCGTCGAATAAATTCATGACGAATTTTATCAGACAGAGAGACACCCAGCATCGCACACTCAACTACTTTCAACTTGTGGCTCTCTATGTCAATACAGGCAGGACGCACTGGTTGAATAAGTGAGGTATCATGTCTTCAGACGAACTGATGGTCGCTGGGGCCTAAATATGTTTGAGTGGAGAACGCGATTAGGTAAACATAGTGTATTAATATATCGCTTTGCGGCACAATGGACCGATAATTTGAAGTAAGCGGCTGGCGGCGAATGGTTGCCGGCTGTCCAAGACCGGGTTGGTTGGTCCTTGGGAGTTGGGATAGTTTGGTACTAACTAACACGCTTGATATACACACCGAATAGAATATACACTACTATTATCTCCATTTCACAGAAAACCAACCTAAAACGACATCATTGGTGCTGTCGTGTTTCGTTGAAGAGTGTGTGACCGAAAGCCCCACATACCACAGACCAGGCCACCATAATGCGGGTCACCCTTCTGCATTGTTTTATTGCCTGCATTCGCAATGAGTATGGTGGACACTATTCATGAATTCTGCTCATACTTTCCATCAGGCAGAGTATGAGGCAGCAAATTCAATGGGTAGGTACTAGGTTTAGGCATTAGTTTCGCTCTCTCTGATGAACCTGTGCAATAAAACATTAATACTATCAAAACAACTAAAATATACACTATTCATCATTACATAGGTACACAAATTTGTATACAAATATGCATATTGAATATGTAATCTTCAGTAGTTTATCCCATTTCATTATAAAGTTGCCTATGGCTACGGGTTTCGGGTATGGAATCCACTCAAAGTAATCATAACAAATTCAATAAACAAACAGTATGATAATGTGAATTCGAGGTAATTTGTAAGCGCGCTGCGGCACACATAGCCGGAAATGTTAGCAACAAGAGGTGTTAAACTTTTAATTAGTTCAACCACTTTCAAAGAAGCATTACGGCTTCCTGGCGGCTCTAGTCCCGACCTTTTGTTTTTCACTTTGTCGTAATCAATGAGGATTTCTCGATGAGAACGCTTAGCTTTCAATAGTATTCAATTACTTTAAACCTTTTTGTTTTAGTTTACTTGCTTTTAAATTAGTTTATATATTAAGCATTCACTAAAATTATTAGCGATGGGAACAAGTGGTCGAACTTAAGTTTGAATAGTGGAAGTATTTTCATTAGTGTTTTATGGCTTTGGGTTTTGTAGCTGTGGTAAATATAATACTGGAACCGACAAGAATGGAACAGTATGTATTTGTTGAAAACTCCAACTTGTTAACTGATACATAAATATATCGAAATTTTGTCTTGTAGATTACATCACTGACTTTTTATATGCAGACTGCAAAACAAGTGATTAATTTAAAAAGTTTTTTTAAAGACAAGCTTTTATTACTTGTTAATAAAAAATACCTTTCAACTCTTTCATTTGATACCCATATTAGTTGGGTTGTTCAGAAATATGTTCGCCGCCATTTAGTTACGGCGGCCATTTTGGATTAACAATACAGAAAACATCGGGACAGTTGAACTAAATAAAAGCTTGTGAAATGAAAAGGATCTCAATATTTTGTTTTATCTTTTAATTAAAAAAAATGTGGTACTTTTTTGCACAAATACTTTAATCAAAGCAAATGGGCGAAACAATAAGCTATTTTTTAATTTATAATAAAATTGGCTTTAAATTATATCTTCGTATATGGCAATAAAGAAAGGAATGTAAAGATGTGTAGGTATTTACTTTGAAAAAGACTTTTATCTAAAATATAAACTACTATTTACACAATTCTAGTTTAGATTATATCACCACAAAGAAGATATCGCCATAACAAGTCCGTGAATATGAGAAAAGAAGATTTTCCAAATGCGAGGGAATAACGGAATTTTCGTGAAATATTCAATCTACAGCTGTTACGTTCTGCATTTTTGAGTTTGGATTCACTAACTGAATTTCATATGGCGTGGCTAACAGAACTTTGTTAAGCCCAGTGAAGCTGTTAACTAGCAGAAAATTTTTAATAACTGTTATGATATAGAAGAATTGTATTAGAAATATATGACGTTTGTGCACAACACAACATGAGTATTATATATTTTAGCGTAAAGGAGAATTTGATTGAATTATCAAATGCGTGTGCCATCATATTTTTGACATCATCATCATTAATAACCATCTGTTAGAAAGGCGAAATTTTCTCTTCACTGCGTTGGATAGTAGGAGCTGTATATGATGAACTTATATTTTAAATATGTAAGTAGGAAAAGTAAAATGCACTGGACACTTGTAAAATATTTTTATAAAACATAAGAAGAAGAGATTACAAAGTAAGGTAGATCAGTGCCTTTGTCTTAGAATGTAATGACGGCAGAGTGGGAGCGGATTTTAGTATTCTAAAAATACATTAAACTTGCTTGCAAAGTACATCAAATATAAAGGTGGTACTGCAGCAGTACCGCCTATTTATTTTCTTCCCTAAATACATAGTTAAAAAAACATTTCAAAGAGCAGAATGTATTAATTTATAAGCAATTATTTTAATTTATTAACAATGTATTAGAAATGATCGTAAGTTATTACAATTTGACCAATTATGGCCTAGTCGTTTAAGTGGTCGCCACGCCGCTTCCCACTGCGCCAAGTTTGTGGTTTTAAATCCTACATGGGACAACACTTTGTGTGATCCACAATTGTTGTTCTAAGTCTGGGTATATTTTGTGTCCGTTTCATGTTTGTTTGTAAAGTCCCAGGCGAGACAGGATGTATATTCCTAATGAGAGTTGTGTTTTTAAAAATAAAAAAAGGAAATTATTTTAACTTAAAATATTTTTGTAGATAAAACACTGTGTGGCTTAATACTAATGAAAATACATTTCGAAAGTCGAAACCTGGGATGGCTTCCTTCGAGATTTATGAGTAAAATATACAGTACGATTGAGATAATGACTATGACTCTATACCAAATAGTTATATTATACAGAAACTTGGTAAGGGATTGTTATCTGTTATAGCTAAGTTATTTTTAAAATGAATACTGTGTCTACGTTCGTTACATAAATTGGGTACCCAGAAGAAAAAAGCTACTAATATCATAGCCCAGTTGCACTCGGTGATTTGAAACTATCACCGAGGGTAAGCAACGACGGCGTGGTCTGTACCTGGATGGGTGACCGCTAGTAGCATGTTACCATGAGCGTCTCCGTGATTCGAAGGTCACGTTAAGCAGTCGATCCCGGTATATAAGTATGTACATACTTTATAATATCTAAAAGATATATTTTGGTTAGATCTTCTTTAAAAATAAAACGAAAATTGTTTAAACATCTTGTTATAAAACACTGTATATAATAAAACACCACCTTTTCTTAGCGACGAGTTTATTTTAAACTATAAGGTAGGTAAACAATCACACGCAATACTGTTTGTACACTCGACTGCCAAACGGTGAGTGATCTACCCAACCGAGAATTGTTATAAAATCAAGTAATATTTTTCCCGCTCCCACCCCAGAAATGACGATGTTACGTCACATCCGTCATTTCTGTGCGGCAGCAGAAAAATACAATTAAGTCTACCTTAATATTTTCTACGTCGAATATTTAACATTAATAATAATTAAATAATATAATTAAATCAAAGCAATCACAACATGTATTTGTTTATGTGTGCAAGCAAGAAAGACTTTTCTTCACGTATCATCAATTAAATTTTTATATATTTGACCGCTGGAGCTGGATGCGAGAAGCCATCGAACTAAGCTGTGAGAAATTGGAGATACTTTTACCCAGTAGTGAACTGCGATAGACTGATGATTACGATGATATCAGGTAGAGCTCTAATAAACTCTTTTATTTGTTTGGGTTTAATTTATCATTCGCTCATTATTTGGTATTACAGAAATATTTATCATTAGGACAATACTTAGACATTCATACATATTTTGCTACGTTTTACGCTGACACAGTGCATTAGGTTGAATTACCCTTTGGGTGAAAATAGATAAAACCGACTTTGAAGTATGTTTGAGTACACTATGTCAAAATTAATTTATGTAAAACTTTTTGATATCTTTATATTTATTCACCTATTTGTGCATCTGAGTATTGTGTGTACCTGTACAAGTTTATATGTATTTAGTTGTATATATAATTTATTTATTTGGACAATCAGTTGCTGTTACATTAAGTCTTACAATAATAAAGAGTAAATTAGCTAATAACATGTTCAAATGCACAACATTTTAAGGTGTCACAACATTTTTTTTTTATGGAATAGGTGGGCAAACGAGCAGGCGTATCGCCTGATGGTAAGCGATTACCACCGCCCATGGACACCCGTAACACCAGAGGCACCACAAGTGCGTTGCCGGCCTTGAGGGATGGGGTGGGGGATGAGGGGAAGGGTTGGATTATGGGCCTCCGGTATCCTCACGCGCTCAGTGAAACACAGCGCAGGCGCTGTTTCACACCGGTTTTCTGTGGTATCCCTCCGGTCGCGCTGGCCCATGCATGCCGGATGCATGTTCATCTCCCTAAACCTAATGTTCACACAAAAACTAATACATATTATAGTTACTATACAGTAGGTACAGTAATAAACTTAATCGTCTGTGTTTATTAGTCCAGGTATTTATTACCTGCATAATACTGCAGAAGTATTTCTAAACACACTGTCAAATCCACCTTAATTTTATTCTCTCCCCTTTTAAAATCTATATGATATAAAATATATTTATAATTGAAAAATGTATAAATAAACTCTGATTTATTATATTATAATTAGTAGCACTACAAAAAATATTGTATTTGTAACTATACATATTTTCTCTTGTTTAATTACAGTTATTTCTGTGCATCTAACATGGCTAGCTCTGCATCGCTCTTGGGACGACTGGCAGAAAATACCTTAAGGTATTAAGTCCCCTTTTGCCACCTTTGTGCATAAGGATTTAAATAATTAAAAAAATATATGTACATTGGCTAATATGAGTCAGCATGCTGATTGGATCAATAGTATATTGTAAATATTGTAAGCAAATCTAATTTATCCGCACTTAAAACAATAATCAATAATCATTGCTTGACCCGCGAATGCTCATTTTGATTTTATGAGTTTTTGAACTAATTATATTGTTTTCCTGAAACCGCAAACCCGTGAAACAGATGTTCTCATTTCCCATGCAAATTGTTATTTTATAACAAAAGTTGGAAAATTTGTTGTTTTTATACCGACTTGTCCGTTAATGTTTAAATATCGTAAGTGTTGTTGTTTCCGTAAGTTTAGCAAGTATCCGTTTACGACGGTTTTCTTTATTGTATTAAATAATACGCTGAAAAGTTACACATGTTTTAGAGCTTGAAAATTAAGGTTACACGGATAATAACCTCACACATAAACTAAAATTAACCATACTGAAAAATATTCTGAAATCCTTTATTTTATTTTAGCTGAGTTTTGCATCATGGTGATGATGGTAACGTTCGAATTTAATCTAATGAAAAGCTTCCTTAGTTACTCCTTATATCATTAGCTATCTGCCAGTGAAAGCATCTTCAAAATTGGTAAAGCCGCTTTAGAGATTAGCCGGATCAAACAGACATACAGACAAATAAATTATTTTTGAGAAGGTACCGTATATACGAGTACTTTCATATGCATTTAGTGAAAAGCTGTTACTTTCACATTAGAAACAAACACTTTAAGTTTATTTATTTGTATAGTAAAATTACATTGAGAGACAAAACAAATGATCAAATTATTGTGTTCATCACACAATAATTTGTGTTGGACGCAAATCGTATCCACAACCATCGGCTTAGCAGTCAGGCTCACTATCCAATAGAATAACAAGCAGTCATTATTTATTCGTCATTGTTCTTCAACATTAAAAAACTATGCTACTTTATATACTGTGCATGATTGTACACCTAATTGCTTAAAGCCTTGATTAATTAAAAGATCAATCAAATTGATAGTGTAGTTTCTACCCTTTATTGTCGGTACTTAATGGAACTTTTTGCAATACATTCTAGAATTAAACTGACTTGCACTAAACCATGCCATAAGGCGAAACCGGTCAGGTGTAAAAATAAATAAAGAAAATAGTGGAAAAAGTGCAAGTGAGTTCAATTCTAGAATAAATTGATAGTGCTTTTGGCAATAAGGCCGCCCTTTGTACATTATGTTATATGTTGATCATTTTATGTATTCAATTCATATTGTAAAAACGATGTACAAATAAAGAGTTTTCTATCTATCTATCAATCTAGTGAGAGATGCGTCAACAACGTTCAAAATCATATTCACCAACAACATTTGAATGCCATTTGAAATAAGAATTTGCATTCAAATTTGGTCTTACATAGCTCTGGTCACTAGTCCAATGATTAAATTAAAGTTTCAGCGCAGGCCGTGGTATCACTCCGGTCGAGCCGGTCCATTCGTACCGAAGAGTGACTCTCCCACGGGATTACAAGTCTGATGAACACTTCAGCTACTATTATACAAAAGTAAACGATAACTTGGTGTTGTGTTTGAACTTTTGATGAATATTGTATATAAAATTTTGTATTCATAATTTTGTCTAACTTTGCGTTACTGGCGGTCTTTTGGGACCGTCCTGACATTTCTGCGAATGAAGGTACAAGTCTGTCTCAGTTGTAGTAACAATAATATATTGTGACCTATCTGTTTTCTAACTAATATATTACTTTAATGCTATTTTGCGTCATATGACAGAGTATATTTATGGCAAAGTGATATTTTTCTATACCCTTCTTGTCCTGAAGACGCACTTTTTTGACTGATTTTAATCTGATTACTCTTTAAATTACTGACTCATACTTTTTCTATAATATCCTGAACTGATTTTCGTTAAATAATCTATTCTTAGAGCTGAGAAACAACGACCTTAGTAATAAAGTAAAACAATAGGACAATAGTAGTTCAAAGAGAAAGATAACTTGGAACAGTTCTAGAACTAGTCATACTGGCCAGTGTGGTACCATATCACCTTTTTAATGAGTTCTATGTCCAGCAGTGGACGGTTATGGACTCTTGCTGAGGATAGCGATGTACTAAGTAATTTAGCACTATTTTATTGAACACTAGTCTATGTGCGCGGCTCTGCTCGCGTATATGTCGATTATCGCGGCAAATAGTAGCCTATGTGTTATTCTGATGTATAAGCTATTACTGTAAAGTTTCATCCAAATCCGTTGAGTAGTTCTATGCATATTAACTTTCGTGTTTATAATATTAATAGGATAAATCAAGTTCAAGTTATGATCAATGAATGCATCAATAGCATGCTATAATTAGAAAGACATGCATTTTTGGACACACGCGTACGCACAAAACCAAAAATAAGTATTACAGATAAATCACGTATACCATCAAATTTTTCAAAAGACCTCTAAACACTTGGTGCTTTACCTTAATGGAATTTTGGCGCTGATTTATACTAAAAGACGTTTATATCTAACAGATTATTATAAATAAAAAAGTTTTGATATAACTGTTTGCTTGTTATTGTCATGAGAATGTTTGTGTATTTATGACAGCTTTTCGTAAAATAAACTACTAAAGTTATGACGTCATTACCCTCAGTTCACATTAAATAATGAAGTAAATATAAACACGCTACGGCACCAGGGAATCATATTACCGAGAGCTCTTCACCGGAAAGTACAGTCCTGGATGGGTACGTCTATTTTTGTATCCTTTTTACCATCGTTATTAATACTTTAAAAACAAAACGTATGTACAAATATGTACTAATTAAAAATGTATATTAAAATTTAATTTTCGTATAAAATCGTATAAAAGTTAAAAGTGTATTATAATATTTACACGTATCTGAGTATCTTGAACTCTACTTTAGATACATAGTCAGGTAAATAATAGTCTCAAGTCAATTCAAGTCTCCTGATTACAGAAAAAATATGAAGAAGATTTATGACTGGACAAATGAGATTTGCGTCACCGGCAACAAAAGAGTCTTCGAAGCAGTATACACTGCTGAAAGCCCCAATAGGTTAAAAGCGATAGTCCAAAGGATGACTTATAGAGACCACAACCTTCAGCAATGAAGAGAACGACCAAAGGACGAGGCGGGTTGTAGCAAATAAGCTTTAACACTTAATTATGATATAACATAAATTTTAACGCTTATTTAGCTATGTTACGTATTTAAAACGTAAATACGACCTTGGGAGAATCCGAAGACATTATCCACTTACTAATAGAGGCTTTGATATATTCTATGGCTTCTTACAGCGGTGGTGTAGATTAGTAGATATACACTCTATACATGCCGTATAAGCTCAGGTTGATAAAGTTACCTAAGTCTTTCAATAACAACATTTAACCTAATACTAAAATTGAACGTGATCTAGCCTTTTCCAGGCATTGCATATTTGAGGGAGTCTATTATACCACCTTACGTCCACGGCTCCGACCAACCGAGAGTTATGGCGATAAAGAGTAGAAAACTGCCTCTAGAATTATAATAAATAATAATAATAAATATTTCGGACTCCTAACACACAACGCCATCTAGTCCCAAACTAAGCAGAGCTTGTACTATGGGTACTAAACAACTGATATGAATACATAAATACTTTTTTTTGTAAATACATACATATTGTACATAGAAAACACCCAAACTCCGAAACAAATATTTGGATTTGAACCTGAGACCTCATGGACAGCAGTCGCGTACGCTACCACTGCGCCACCGAGGCAGTCAGTCAATTCAAGTATATTCATGCTGAACTTTATTCATGTCGGCGTGGTGGTTAAGCGCGTAACAGAGTAACTTTCCAATTTATAATATTTTAAATTCACTTAGTTCACAACCACACTACACTAGTTGTATAGAAATTTTAGTGTTTCATAGTTTCATGCATGCGCAAACAAAGGTGCACTCTCTGTTCCCGCACTCTGACAATCCGATGGAACGACTATCCGACACAGCCGGGGAGATCAAGTGCAGGATCGACGGCCTTGCGTGCCGTTCGGGCCACTGGTGCTAAGACCCCAATTTCCACTTAATACTCTGCAAATTTTATTAGGTTTTTAAGTATTTTATTAGTAAATGCAACAAACCAGGAAATGGGTTAGCGTCAGTGACTCATCAAGACTCTCAAGAGTCACAAGTGCGTTGCCGTTTTGAAAGGTTAAAATACTTTTCATTTCCCATCCAGTTGAGAGCAAGAGTGATACGTGGTGTTTTTAATTAATTTTATCGCTAATAAGTCCCGCTACACAATAGAGACTACGTGTAAAAGTTACGAAAGTTTAAAAACAGTTAAAAATGCTATTTTCTAACCACTCAGTGCTGACAAAAGATATGGAACTTTTCTTTTCACGTGTTCAAATATAGGTTTTACTTTACCTATTGCTTGAACTCGAAAGCCTTGTATTATATTGAATATTACATTGTATTTATTACAGGAGCTTCGCTTCGAATGGAATAATCAATTTTCTTTACGTATGAAGAAAGTATGTCTTAAATGTTATTTGTTGAAATACATATATGTTCTCATGCGTTTATCACAAAAAGGTGAAGGCAGACGCGTATGTTACACCCACATTATCTATACATCTAATCACATAAATAATATTGGAGTGTCTGTTTGTAAAATTATTATAACCGCTTTTTATCTGACTGCGAAATAAGCAGGGTTATGTTTTTCGAGTGTATGTATGTGTGTATATTTCCTTGGCACGCCCTTGACGGCTAAACGGCTTGTCGTATTTTTATTTGAGTGGTTTCAATAGATTCGTCCTAATCGTGAGAGTAACCAAAATTAAAAAAAGACATAAAATTTATGTCTCTCTATATGTCTGTCTGTTTTTCTGGCTAATCTTTGGAACGGCAGGACCGATTTTGACGTGACTTTCACTGGGAATTACTGATGATATAAGGAGTAAGCTAGGCTTCTTTTTTAGGCTAGTTTTACCAAGCAGCGTTACTCGTTGTTAGTTGTTGTTGAACCGCGGGTAACACCGCGGGGTTCAGCTAGTATCAACTATATTTGGTTTTGGTTCCAATATGGCAGATAATCTTATTGCTATCACTCGATTTTACGAGTGTGCATTACGATATTGCGATTTAGGAGAAGTATGTAAAAGAAGAATTAGCTAAATATTTATTTCTTTTCTATGAAGAGGAATATTACTGAGAAATAAGTGTGAACCGGAAGGTTCTAGGTTTTCTGCGAGACCGTAGTATCACTCTGGCCCATTTATGTATTTCATTCATGTATTTTTTACTGCAAAGTTGGCCTAGTGGTTAAGGCGGTCCTGACCTGAGTGCTGGAAGAGCGGAAAGCTGGTCCTGTTACGTAAGCCGGGACGGCCTGCCGATTCGGTCGCGGCTTACAGGTCCATCGTGTTGCTGGACGAGGCGGGCAAGTTGTTCGAGAGGGTGCTCTCTGCCCGCATCGTCCGGCACCTCAGCGAAGTGGGCCCCGTCCTGTCGGATGCCCAATCCGGGTTCCGAAAGGGGCGTTCGACGATCGATGCCGTGATGCGCCTGAGGGCCGTGAACGAAGAGGTGGTGAGCTGTGGCGGCGTGGTGTTGGCGGTGTCTCTGGACATCGCCAATGCTTTTAATAGTTTACCATTCAGCTGCATCAGGGAAGCAATCCAATACCACGGGGTGCCAGAGTACCTGAGGTGGTTGGTGGCAGACTATTTAGAGGAGCATACCGTCGTGTACGAGGACGGAGAGGGTGCCTTGAGACGGCATTCCATGTATTGCGGAGACTCGCAGGGGTCTGTCCTAGGACCACCCCGGTGGAACGTGGGGTACGTCTGGGTCCTTCAAGAGCGTCTCCCCCCGAGCTGGCCGTAATCTGTTACGCCGATGACACGTTGGTCACAGCCCGGGGGCGAACTTCCAGGAAGCGGCGTGCCTGGCCATCAGGGGAGTCTCTCTGGTGGTCGAGCGCAACGAGGCGCTGGGCTTGCGGGTGGCCCTGGACAAGACGGAGGCCCTGATGTTTAAGGGCCTCGTCGCGGGCCGCCTCCCGGTGCCTCCACAGTAGTCAACTCGGTCCCCGTACTGGTTCGGGCCCAGATGAAGTATCTGGGCCTGACCCTCGACGGTTATGGCTCTTCGACGAGCACTTCCGGCAGCTTGCTCCCAAGCTGGTCGACACTGCCTCCGCCCTCGGGCGACTTTTGCCCAAATTGGGTGGAGCCAGTGTCGCAACGAGAAGCCTCTTCAGATCAGTTTAAATGCTCTTTAGTACCTAGTACTAAAGAAAATGTCTAGGCAATTCCTAGGCATTTTCTTTAATACTAGGTTACTTCCTATGAACTATGCTGGCTATAATATTGCATGTTTTTGTAATACCCTGTTTTGCAGTAGCCGTAGTTGTATTAAGCTGATTCTAAGAAATTTAATAGAAGCAATACGCTAAAAGGCTAAAAGGTTATTCAATACTGAAAACTAATCAATTAGGTTAATGATAAAAGGATAACTTGAAAGATTTACATATATTGAAATTCTAATAGGACTCCATTTGCACTTGGTGATTAGGAAAAATCACTGAGGGCAAGCAGGGGCGGCTCTGTTAGTATCTGGATGGGTGACAGCTGGTGGCATGATACCATAAGCGTCTCAGAGATTTACAGGCCATATTAAGGTGTCGGTCTCGGTTGTTATCATAGGATAAGTCATGAAGCTTAGTTGAAGGCCTTTGGGCGGCTTGAAAACATCTAACAACAATATTACATAGCCACAACGTTTTCTTGCCAGTGCGAAACTCGCACTTGGCCTGCGTGTGGACGTATGACCTTAACCCTCTCTTGAGAGGAGAAACAAGCCCAGCACTGGTACATTGTGGGTTATTGATGAAATTCCAATTCTAATTTTCCTCTATGGAGCTCAAAAGGTTAAAAAAATTAAGGATCTAAGTAAGGTAAGTTAAGGTTCACTTCACTACTGCTCTCAATTTCTTTTTTGCCAACGCTTATTAATACGGCAGGTAGGATTATAAGCAAGGAAATTGGCAGTATCCACTATTGGAGCGCTCAACCATAGATAAAGAACCCGGAAAAATATTTTTATTATGGTAGTAAAATATGGTCTGTATAGTTGTGTCAGAGTTTAGAAGTAGTTATTTCAGCACTAAGAGTATTTAAGTTCATATTCAAGGATCAACTTAATGCAGCGCGTCGCGATATAGAGTTATTGTAAAAAGTATGGAAAGTAACGTGATTATGTAATGAGGTAGGATCATAAGTGCGTTGCAGACTTTTGGGGTATGGAAAGGGGGATGCGGGAAGGAGTCGGTTTATGGGCCTCTGATATCCTCACTCATACGGTGCAACACAGCGCAAGCTGTGAGGCCGTGGTATAACTCGGGTCAAGACGGATCATTCATGCAGAATCGTGGCTCTCACATGGTAACTGTGAGCAGTAGCGTGTAAAAATATACATTTTGTTTTTGATTTCGGTACGGGTTTTGAAACAAAACGATGACTTGGTGATCGAAACCATTTCTAACGTACTAGAACTCACAAAGTTGGATTTCTTCATCTTCATACGCTATTAAATCCATATGCTTATCTTAAAAATTTTAACTTTTTCTGAAGGCTTTTAATTTTAAAGGATTTTAGTATTATTTTACTCAATTCTTATGACTTTTTTTCTAACAGTGACCGAGCCTTTGTGTATTTTGGCTTATTCTCATTTCTGACAGAAATATTTGTTACTATAGTTTTCTAACTTAATTAAATCTCTGTAGTGATTAATGAATTACAAAATTAAACCATGATATCTCACGACGACAGATTTTTGTTACTGTATTTTTGGACTTTCAAATTCCCGTAAAAAGTTTTTACCGAATAGTAATAAAAATTGCTGTTAAAATGGTGCTGGAATTTTCACCACATCGCGTCGTTGTGGCATCGCTCGTTTACCGCTAATGCTTTGAATATAAAAAATACGAATCAATTGTTTAAATGGAAAAAGGTCGGCAATGCACTTGTGACGCCTCAAGAGTTGCGAGTGTCCACGGGTGGGTGTAATCGCTTACCATCAGACAATACGTCTGCTCGTTTGCCCCATATACTTTCAAAAATATATATTTATCAAAGGTTTGCTCGTGTGTATGTCGCGACAAAAAGCAGTATATTGATCTTTTCCGAGGTTTAGTCTATTTCTTAATCAGTTCAACGGCTTAACAGACAAATAGACAGACAGAATCATTTTCGAATTTATAATATCAGTATGGAGTTTCCAATTTCAGTTAATTTTACATTAAAAATCAATATATGAAAAATAACAGTAGATTTAAGTTTGTAAGCGGTTTTAATGAATGTAGTTAACGGGACTAATGAGTTTTAGTTTAATCTCATTAATATTATAACCAGTTTTTGAGGATAGCTTTAATAATGTTTGTTACATAGCTATCTGAATCATTATTATAGTTATAATCTAATATGTAAAATTTTCAAGTGCGGTGTTTGTTATCATGCTTTTTATGAAATTTTGTGTACATATCGGGTTAGTTTGAGCATTAACCAACATCAATTTTTTAATACCCCTAAATGATTATTCCCTATTCTCCCAACCCCAAATATGTTTTATATTTTTTTGACAACCTTTTTTCATTTAAGGCTAAACAACGTTTGCTGGGTCAGTTAGAATTATACCGAGCATATTATTTAAGAATTGTTATATTTTATTAAATATTACATAGGCTCTTCTTCATCAAAGATAAAATGGATATTAACATGAATAATGCAAGGGCAGAAAAGCCCTTATGTTACAGTTTCTATTATATCTTGCAAGTTGAGAACTATTTTTGTTATAAAAATAAGTTCTATCTGCTTTTGAGTTCAAAACAAATAACGTTGCCACCCTGAATGCCGGTAGAGACTTGAAAATACAAAAAAATAACACATACGTTTGTAAATAAATAAATAAAATGGTGGACAGTGAGCTCTGTGGAGCTACCAAATTACTCTGTGGTTCATGATCCCAATGCGCTCAATTCTTAAATAAACCATAAATTGATTTCTTCTATGGGAAGCCAATTCAATTCAATCCAATATATTTAGGTTAATACATGTATTTTCTTTTAAATTTAAAATAATAATGCCCGTAATCCGATTGAAATGGAAATTTGGATTAACAGGTCTCATGTGGTCTGAATAAGGACGGGATATATATTTATTGAAGTTCCATTTTTAAAATCAATTCTTATTATAATGTATTAATTATATTAGTTTATAAGTATGGAAATATTTTCTACTGCTTATTAGTAATCAGTTACTTCGTTAAGGTTGATTTAAAAAATAAATGAATATCTGGAAATGCTGATACGTTTATGCAATATTTAAATTTTGCCCCTGAACAATACTAACAAAGAAATAAACCGGTTATTTTTAATATATCACTCAAAGAGCAGCAATATTAAAGAAATAAAAGGCCTACTCAAAGGTCAGCAAAATATATTGGCCGGTAATAATTGCCAACAGTCAACCTGTCTATTTTTTAAAAGTGCCTACATCTCAAGTTGGTCAAAAGGATCATCTAATCCTAACTCTGTTTTCACAAACATCAAAGACCCCTTGCTTCGTTAAAGCGATATCATTCTCAGTAATACTGATCTAACAATTCTAATTGGACTATTGAATATAAGATATGAATTTATTTTCCTCAAATTTCAATTCGAAGCATGTTATATTTACAATTCAGAGAAATAAGATGAGACAATCTCCTAATTGAAAATAATTACCTTATTCAAGTACCCTTTCCTTTTGTGTAGATACACTTGCGTCTATAAATAATTAGGTACGTCCCCTCTGTTGTGCAAAGCCAAAAACCTGACCAATTTTCCTTTTAAATGCACGCCCTGATCAAAGGGCGACCGACGAAGCGTCAACAGAATAACTCGTCGCCTCATAAAATACGTTATTTCGCTCCACATACGTCACCTAGTGGATTGTTATTACCAAATTTTAATGACATGGTAGTAATATTAGGAAAAACGTGTATTAAGAAAATAAATTCTTAATTAATTCATTGCTACTTTACTAAAGTACTTTGGTAAGTAGGTAGGCAGTGATGGATTTACATCTAGGCTGAGTAGGTTGGAGTCTAGGGCGGCAAATTTTAGGGGCCGGCAGTATTGGCACTTTTTTTTTACAAAAATAATACATTTGTTTAAAAATACGGATAAAAGAAGCCTTGAAAATTCAATACAAAAGTGCATCTATAGTTTACTCTCAACTTATAAAAAATAATCGCATCGACTTTCTCTTTTTTTAAGTCAGTTAAAAAGTGCTAATCATTTCGTGATACATATCTACGTGAATATTGATTTTAAAAAAATTGCAATATTCGTAGAGAAAAAATAGTAATCTTTAATCACAACTATCATTTAATCACCACACAGGGCGACATGAGACCCTGGAATCAGAGACGCCAAATCAGGTTCGCCAGCTAATTGTCTGAGTGCGAATCTTCCTTCCGAGCACTCTTCGCCGCCTTCTTTCGTATGACGATTCTTAGCAGAAGGGTCTGATGTCTGTAAGGAGGATCCTACACTGTTGTGTCTAAACTGGGCAAATTACATAAGACCTGACAGCAATCACAGTAACAGTAAATTCGATGGGTGGTTCTGGGGAATCGCGCACGGTGCCTCGTACATATGTTGCGGTAACTGTGTATGGCTAACTGCTTATGTTGCTCTTTGAGAACGCCCTATGCGCGATCTTTTCTGTGCGGTAGAGCACAGTCATGACCAGTGTACCAGCGACCAGTTTTGGAGCAAGATATCGGAAACACTCATCATAGAGCTATTTTTCGTTAAGTATTAGCCATAAATAATCGGTTTAGGCCTGAACCGATACAAAGATCGAGTTAATAAAGACAAAACCACCAGAGAGTGAGCAACGACGGGGCCCATAAAATAAGAGGTCCTTCAGTATGGACAGAAAGCCTGGACGAAGAGTTATCGCGGCTCGATGAACACACGTACTCATTCGTGGTCATTTGACGAAACACTGCGCTAATTTTATAATGCGCTACTCAAAATCCGAATTAGGCATTCCGACAGATCGAGAATACCTCGCAGTAATGGTAGTCGATACGGGTCGAGAGACCCTCTAAAACAAGATATGTGAGAGAGAGTGATGGTGCTGGTTCATGATGATGGTCAGCGTCCGAGAAATCATGGGACGGCTAAACGTATATTAACGCTACGTTAGTATTATGGCTAGTATTTGGGAGGATGGACGCGAGAGAAAACACTGCACCCTCTTATTATACATGATTCATACATAGCTGATGCAGATGTTGTATAGAAAACATACTTTGGAGATCACGTTCGGCTGCAACAGAGCAGGAGTAACATAACAGAGCGAAGGATAAACCGGAGTGGGATTAGGTGAGGTTTAGAAGCATTTTACGACCAAGTCCGGGAATAGTCCAGGTTCTGCATTCAGTTAAGGCGCTGGAGATCGCCGTACGCCCTCGAATGCGCAGGCCTGGGGGAAGCAGCCGAAACTGGCTAGTGTAACTAAAAAGTAGGATCATGGTACCCTAGGCACTGCATATATACTGTTGTGGGGAAAGGCTGTCAACCACTTCCAGGAAGAAGCTGGACATGGAAGGCTCAGAAAAAGGGAGGGGTGCGATGCGTGGAGATGGGAGCTAAGAGGGTTTCGAAAAGGGATATGAAAAGAGCAGGGAAATATTGAAGTGTAGGGCGGCAAAAATGTAATAGCCTACTGGTGGAAAATCTGTGAATCCGTCACTGTAAGTAGGTTTGGTAAATAGTTAGTTTACTAGCAACTTTAGTAAGTATTATTGTAAAAAATAATGACATTCAATGCCATAAATGTTTTTAAACATAATAATTTTAATTCGTACTATATTGACGGTTTTTAAAACTCATAAAAAAACTGACCCCTAAAATCACAAGACGAATTATTTAGTTTCTATGAGTTATGCAAATTATTGGCTAAAGAACGATTATGAAAGTTTACTAACAAAAAGAAAATTTATTTTGACTTTGAGTGTAAAAATGTAGTGACTAAATAGATGTGTGATGATTAACAAAAAGTAAAAGTACATTTGTTTCATTTTAAAAACACTGTCATTTGTCTTTTTAATTTCCGAATATTATCTGAAACGTATAAAACAAATGATCGTATGTTTATAAATAACAGGTAGCAAAATGGATTTAGGTTTGTAAATGTAAAACGATCTACTTAAAAGACATTAAACAACGATTGATTGCAGGAACTGTGAAAGCTTCCTAAAGATTTTGAATCGACTGAGTATTGGCGTCATAAATCTTTTGAGTCGAAGCACCCTCTAATCTAACGCTTCTCGACAAGAAATATATGAGCCTTCAGGCGATTTGTATACCATACCGTTCCAGCAAATATGAAATACCAGGAAATAAAAAAGTGAAAGAAATGCATTTTAAGTCTTTGAGGGCTTTTAATGATGAAACTTTATTATTTCTCAAATATTCTCTGGCCAGAGTCTGACAAAAAGAACCTTTAAATCATTTATCAAGGTATTCAATATGAGACATGTAAATATTGGGCACTTACAGCTTTTTTATCTTTAAAAAAGGTATTTCCCGCATTAGTTAGATACACACATTCTGTGTCGCGAGGTACTTTACAAACATGCATGGAACGGACACAAATAACACCCAGACTCAGAACAACAATTTGTGGATCACACAAAGTATTGTCTCCTATAGGATTTGAACCCAAAACACTTGACGCAGTAGAAAACAGCGTGACGACCGCTTAAATCACTAGGCCAAGCGCACCGTCGTCGTTTTTTTCTTATGATAGAGCGGGCAAACAAACAGCTGAGTCACTTTTTTCTATGTCTCGGCCTGGCAAAGTATATCTACTCTGCCTGATGGAAAGCATAAGCAGAATCCAAGAGTGGTGATCACCATACTCATTGCGAATGCAACGATGCGGCATGATAACCCACAGCATAGCTGCCTACTGCTGCTTCTGCAAAATTTAGCCGCCGGTCTCGCACTCACCAACTAGATTACACTCAGGCATATAAAAACGATACTGTATTACTATATTTGTATCTCATATTATTCGATCTAAAAGGAAATCGAATCCACATTCCAAATTGAAAACAGTTCACAGTTTTGTTTTAAATATGTTTTGCTTGCGGTGTTTTTCACCCTTACCCCATTCCCCTCCCCAGCCCTCAAAGGCGGCAACGCACTTGTGACGCCTCTGGTGTTGCGGGTAGGCGATACGTCTGCTCGTTTGCGACCTATTACATACAAAAACCATTTGTCTCTATATATAAGTATCGTATCTATAAAAATATGTGAAGCAAAAACTTCGTACCCCTTCGTACGAAAATTATGCTAACGAAGGAAAATTAAACATAACATGGTTAAAGTTTATATGTAAGAGAAGTGAAGCTAAAAAGGAAACCAAAATAAAATAAATGAATTATGGTCCAATAGGCGACCTCTCTAAATATATACATCACATTTGTTCCAAATAAGTGAAGTCCAGTTTCGTGACCATTTGGAGGGTAGGGCCAAATTGGCCTCGAAGAAGCTCGGTGTGCTCAATAGATCGAGACAGTATTTCACTCCGGCCCACCACATTCTGCTTTATAAGTTGAAGGTCCGGCTTCACATGGAATACTGTCCCCACCTTTGGGCGAAGGCACCCCAATACCAGCTTCTCCCTTTGGACCGCCTTCAACGGAAAGCGACTCGAATCGTCAATACCCAAGAACTTTCAATTCGTATAGACTCTTTGGCGCTGCGTAGAGATGTGGCTTCACTATGTATCTTCGACCGCATTTACCATGAGGAGTGTTCCAAGGAATTGTTCGGGCTGATTCCTGCTGCATCTTTCCACCATCGTCCTTCGCGACAGAAACTTCATCCCCAAAATCTAGATGATTGGCAGTCCACAACTGTGCGCTTTTCAAGGAACTTTCTGCCTCGCACAACAAAACTGTGGAATGAACTGTTGCCTGCGATATTCCCGGACCGTATTGGTATTGGCCTTCAGACTTTCAAGAAACGAGCGTACTTCTTCTTAAAAGGCCGGCAACGCATTTGCGACGCTTCTGGTGTTGCATGTGTCCATGGGCGGCGGTAATCGCTTACTATCAGGTGAAATGTCTGCCACCTGTATTATAAAAAAAATTAAAAAAACATATTAGCCGACTAAAATCAAATCGTATATATTTATAGGAGGCATAGAGGATTAAAGCCGTAATACAATGCTAATTTTAATACATTCTATAATCCTTACAAATGGGATTGCGACACTCAGTGAGAATGATTCATGTGTGATGTTGAGTGATGTGGCATACATATTAAGATCCCTAATGATCCTGAGGTTTATAGTATGAAATATTCGGACTTTGTAAATTGATATTTGTATTCTATTACCTTTTGCTAACTGATGCATTACATGACGGCACAATGTATTTTGTCATGACAAATGTATTTTGTGCGAGGTTTCATAAATACATACATACATACATTACAGTATATGAAAAGTGTTAAATATTACTAAGAGTCTTTTATAATGTTGGAAAAAAATATTATATTGCTGTTTAGTTTATTTACTACACCATCAGTCTACCACTATTACTAACAGGAATACGACTACAGTGGTAGATTATTGAAAAATATTAATGTTATTATCGATTAACGCTCATAGCCCAGTTGCACTCGGTGATTAGAAACAATCAGCGAGGGCAAGCAACGACGGCGCGGTCAGTACCTGGATGGGTGACCGCTGGTGGCATGTTACCATGAGCGTCTCCGTGATTCGGAGGTCACGTTAAGCAGTCGGTCCCGGTTGTTATCATAGGATAACAGTCGTGAAGCTTAGTTGGAGGCCTTCGGGCGGCTTAAAAACATCCAACGGTAAGATTACGTAGCCACAACGTTGTCTTGCCAGTCCCTAACCCGCACTTGGCCAGCGTGGGGACGTATGGCCTTAGCCCTCTCCTGAGAGGAGACCCGAGCCCAGCAGTGGGACATTATGGGTTGTTGATATCGATTAACAGCGAAGAAAAGAAGATATGATAACTTTACTTACTTCAAAACTTATCAGATCCTTACTGTTCATCTAAATCTAACATTAAATAATATTGTTATTTGTAAATGCATCATTTTACAATAAAGTTAATGCGCAAATATTATTCAAAAGAAGCTTATTTGAACATAACTATCGCAACTGGCATTGAGCCAGGCGTGGCTTCTTGCGTTACTAACAACTTTACTATGCATTACCGGGCGTCTCGCGAACCCTAAATAAGCAACACTTCACTTGCCAAGTTTTGGCTTTACATTTTCATTAGACGTCGGTCTGTCAGCGCTAGTTTGCTTAATTTGTGATGACATAACTTCCCGTGAGGATGAAGTAATATTATAATAGTTCTGGCCTGTGATATAACATGGCTGCAATGTCACGTTTTAATAGCATGTCCGATGGTGACCGCTTTCAAAGTAACGAAGGTCTATACTCCTTTGGGAGCAGGTAGAAGTTTTTGTTATGTGTTTGAACTTTTGATCATGTAAAAGGGATTGACTATCGACGAAAAAATTTAAAAGATGCTGATACAAGTAGAATAAACTGAGAAATTTTTGTAGAAATTGTTCCAGAAACAGTTATTCTTAAGATAAGTCTGACTTCTCTTAGCACCTGCCCATGCCTCGACTGCATAACCACGGATAAAATTTTCAGTTGACAAGCCTGTGCAGAGCGAAGTTTTACCTGCAGTCGTGGTGGTGAGAGACTTGGCTCGATTCCCTCTAAAAATTATATATTATTGACATAATTCAACATTCTATAAATCTTCGGAATATTTTATTGCATGGTAAATGTTTAGTTTTGTTTTTTTGTCCGAATAAATATAAATATATAAATAACTAATGATATTTACAAAGAAAATTTTCTAAGAAAACCTAATTACATGAAACCCAAAAAGATTCCTATTCAAAGCGTACTGGAATTGGATCCTATAGAGGTAAAGCTATTATTTTCCTCGCTTCAGGATCTGTTATCGATTTTTCTTGAGCTGATAAATACTGTGTAATTATTTTTTTTTACAAGAGGCATTTCTTTTATGCGACTATTTTTTTTATTTATTTGACAACCTGCTAAAGTGACTCTGCTCAGCCTTATGGAAAGCTTGATTAGAAATAAATAGCCACCATGGTAACTGCGAACGCAGGCAATGCAATATGGTGTCCCACGCTGTGGCGGCTTAGTGAGATGATTTTTCACGCCCCGCTTAAAGTGATAGTCATCATAGTGGGAGGGAAATACATGCGCTGGTAGAGAGTGCCAGTTTTTATCTTTAAGTTTAAGTTTGTAAGGATGTATGGATATTTGTTACTCTTTCGCGCAAAAACTGCTAAAAAGTTATAGTTGAAACTTTACAGTAATACAGTTTCAACTATACATAACCCGTAGTTATATCTGTAATATGGAATTACATAGTGTTCTAGAGGTTACTAAAATCCATACAGTGTTGCTTAGTAGACTGGCAATAAATCTAAGTGTTACCACTTTAACACTTTATATCTCTATAAAAACGCTATTATGTCCATCCAAGTCCAGAATAAGCAAACAAGGCACCTTGTAGTGAGACAAGGGAGACGTTATTTGGCCATGGTCGGAGTCTGACTAGAGGACCGTGTCAGGAACTACCCGACAGAGAATCTAGGTTATCAACGTAGCCCAAAGAATCAGCAAGCTAAAGTTGCAGTGGGCTTACCATAATACTGTAGAACCAATAGTCGTTGGAGTACAAGTGTTCTTGAGTGGAGACCATGTCTCAGTAAACATAGATGATGAGCACATTGGATACTATTCACCGCAATAAGCGAGCGGACCTGGCAGAGGCTAGTGTTTATATACATGTATTATTTTTTATATGTCTCCCTGCCAAAATGAGTCTACTCTGCCTGATGGAAAGCATAAACAGAATCCAAGAGTGGTGGATACCATACTCATAGGGGATGCAGAGAATGCAACAATGCAGAATGGTGATCCACAATATGGCGTCTACACACACTGTAACACCAAAGGATACACATGCCTTCATCATCAATCACCTTAATCTCTTATTCGTGTGGTGATACCACTAAAACTTACCGAACGGGATTAAGCACGGGCTAAGTGGATTCGGCTCTCTCTCGACCCTGAGACTTCTTGGAATAGGGCATCAGCTGACGAAGAAGAATTGAGTAATAGAATAATGCGTTACTTATCCACAAAGTTTCAATTGAAAAAATGAAATAGGTACAATTCCTTGAAAGTATATCTTAATTTTACTGACAATTAACCATTTCCGACTTATGTACCGCCTACTTCAAAGTTGTTTTTCTAACTCAGAAATGTGTCCTTTTATGTTCCTCATGTAATTTCTTCGTAGAAATTTCGATTTTAGCCTCTTTCATTATAAAGTTACAGTGGAACATGTCGCAAAACTCCTTTGAAGGGTCGTAACTTATAACAAGTTTTTTGAATTTTAAAACCACAGTGCGTAACCCTATTCGAGTGAATATGTGGAATATGTAAACTTCTATTTTCCAACAGGAATACTAAAATGCAAGAAACTTCAAACAAAATTTTATTCAACATTTACTGGTATGTAATATTGTAACGTTCTAGTAATATTGCTTTAATACATGTCTCTTCAGCGCAATTTAAGCGTATCAGTGTTGCCAGAAAGTCGTGATTACTCTTAATAAAGTCATAAACCATTATAGTAAAACCTTAGTTGTCTCCTCATTGAAAACCTCATTAAAACCTCATTGTATTCGTAAGAAATTTCAAGTTGAAAATTTATGTTCTAAATTTATAGTCAATGTTGTTTCGTGTGTACGGAAAAACATTGATGAAGCACACTAGTTGAGTATTCAACTACTTTCAGAGAGCAACAGCTCAAATATATATATAAAAAAAATAGCTAGTGTTGTAAACCCAAATCTTGTTGTGTATCTTAACTAAACACATAAATTAAGAATACACAGTTTTTAAAACATAAGAATACACGTTCTATATGTAAATAATCCAGGTTTTATTCACACATTTCAATATGTATAAAATATTAAATCCTGTATTTAACACATGATGAAAAGCACACGGCTAGATATAAATTAAGCACAGTGCGGAGATGTCTGGTTCAAACTAACTGACACAGCACTAACTTAGATTACAAATTTGCCTACCTACGAAAGTGAATTAACATTGCATTGCTTAGTGCACGAATATGTTGTACAGCATTGTTTACTTTAACTTAAATTTGGCCCTATTTTGTCACTGAGAGACCTTAATACATGGCGGTACTATCACTCAGAGTTTGTTGGAAGAAAACTCAAATTTGGGTTAAGCTCGACTTTGTACATGACACTTCCTTGTATTTTTTATATTTATGTGTTGAGTATGTGTAATAAAGAATAAATACAATTAGAACTTTACAAGAATTTATTTACACAACTTAATTGCACACCACCACAATATTAATTAAGTACAGAAATGTAGGTTATTTAATATACATTTTTGGTATTGCAAGAGGAAGTCTTGTCGCTTGTGGCGATCTTTTCCAGACAACAATTGTATGGATATTTTTTGACATGTATTATATTTAAACAATTATATATTATTGGATATGATATTTAAATTATTGGTCACACAAATGGGAGGCTGACTCACTATTTTGACAACTTATCGCCACAGGTATCAATCTCGGGTCGAAGAGACAGACTTTAGAGGTGTTGAGGGACATGAAAAAAGGTTTCTGAGGTCATCATAAATGACAGAGCGAAGTAGAGTAGATAGAGTGAAGTGAAGTAGACAAACAAATAAAGCTTTACCCTTCTACCATTTGGGTTATTTTTTAAAGATATTTCCAACATTAAGGATCCTGTGTCGCGGGGGTCTCAACAAAGATATCTAAAACGGATACAAAGAACACCCAGACACAAAACAACATTTGTGGATTACACAAAGTGTTGTCACAATAATTGGCGCAGAAGAAAGCGGTGTAGTGACATCTTGGAACAGTGTGACAATAAAAAAATATGTAACATAATGCACAAAAAAAATATGCACCATGGCTGATACAAAAAAAATAGCTGATATCACCTGTACCCCGTAATTAGACATCTGAGATCTTATATAGACTTCTCATATCTAAGATGGTTTTCCTTATTTCAGCTTTCAAGTGAAAACATACCGAACGTTTATAGTGACACTTCAAAGCCTATAAAAAGAATTACTGATACTGAACGTTTTTCAATATATTATGTAATAATAAAGAATTGCTTATTCCTTTCAAATTAAAACATACGCGTACGTAATTCGGTAACTTTGCAGTGTTAACATTATTTAATAACAAGAGAGAATCACAATATATTGACAACGACAATGTCTAAGTATTACTTCACCTCAAGTTAAATACAGATATCAACAACTTGTATTCAACAAATAATACATTTGAATGTGCTTCATAAACTTTTATGTACTATTATTTTCTTTGCGCTCTTTAGGGAATGTACTATTCTTACTTTTTTCCCATTTTTATGTTAAGGTTCAGTCGTTTTGCGAGAGTTGAAAACACCCCTGTGTGACCGCCCGTCTGCCTATAAATCCATTAGTGTCTTATTCGTTCTTATGTATTCTTGATGAGAAAGAAAACTTCTTAGGTAAGGTTAAATGTATATTCTGCTATGTTTATTTAAAAAAAAACACTCGTTAATGATGCCTTAGTATTTCAAGTTTATAATTGTAGATCAAGAACTATGTCTGGATAGATTTAGATTTTGACAATTTAACTGCTTGTTAATTTAAAATATTTAATGTGTCATTAAATTTTATTATCATTATCGTTATATTTTATTCGGTTTGCATTTAGCCAAGTTATTGCGTTTTATTCAATTCGACTGGCGAAAGCATCTTGGCAAACGAGTGTGGGGCGATTATTATCAAGATGGTGGTGGAATGACTTACGCAAGAGGGTTGGCCGCAATTGTATGCAAAAAGCATTGAAGCAAGCTCTGTTGTGTGCCTTGAGAGAGGCCTACATCTAGTAATGGACTGCGATAGGCTGCTGCTGATAATGATAATTATTGTATGTTCATAGAGAGAGTCAGAGTAATGAGTTCGGTAGTAGTTCAGTGCTTGAAGTTAATTGAGTTGCTTTTTCGTCCTGTGATCGAAGAAGTTATTAGAATAGGAAAAAATAAAAATATCTTTAAATTTACTAAAAATATTAAGGGTAAAAATGTTTGCAATTCCATACAGTATACAGTGGATTCCATGACTTTTCCTATGTGGACCAGTTAAACCATTCGTATACACATCTTAGGAGTAAAGGTCATACTATGTAGGATGCTTTGGTTGAAGAATTTCGTTTTGAGACTTGGCTTTGTAAAAATATTATAGATTAGCAAAACGGGGAATTTACACGATCATTAAACTTAATAGGTGTGTTTTTCAATTACCTAACGTTTGAAACGTTAGGTAATTGAAAAACATTTAATATTAACATTTTATATTACCGTGTTTGTAGTAAAAGAAAAACCTCACTCTATAAATGAGGTTTTTCTTTTACTCATTAGATTTTCTTATAAACGATCTTTAATTGGTCTATTGTGGGAAGTAGACTTGGAAAGAAGAATTTGGTCTTCTACTTGAGCTTACTGCAGGTAAATCTCCTAAACAAAAAATAAAAATTTATTTACCTTTTACTAAACAACCCAAAACAACTTTCAAACGGGATTTTACCCTTGATTTTATAAGTTTCGAACGTATAAATTACCATGTACCGGGAACGCGATAGATTAAAGGTGATGAAAAACGAAACGGAAACGAATTACGCAGGACAATAGCATAGCAAACAGTAGGAAAATTTGAGAAAGAATCTTTTTTTTTACGTGTAGAAACCCCCTTGGGCCTTCACTCCACCGGGACTTGCGGCGGGGCGATGTGTCGGAATCGAACCGACAAAACCACACGGTGTGCCACCTCTGCGCCTGAGACGGGAGGGATCCGGGAACCGCTTTCTTACGCCATCCGGACCCCTCCCAGCGCCAGCCCGCACTGAAGCGGGCACCATCTTCCCATTTTAACCTCTTAAGGTGGGTGACGTACGGCACACGCGTAACGTCGCCCCCCCTCGCGGGTGGCCTCTAAAGCGGATGAGGGGAAAACCCGTCCCGCCCATCCGCGGCCACACTCAGGGCGGCATGAGGCGCTGGTAGGCGCGCCTCCGCCGCCCGGTTCGCCGGCGGCGGATCGGGTCCGAGTGGAGATCATCCTCCCGGGCCTTCTCCGCCGCCTCCTTCTGCGAGATGATTTCCTCGCAGAAGGTCGCGACCGCGGTAAAACTGCTCTCGCCGCCGGCCATGGAGCGTACGACGGCCGGCAGCGAGAGATCTCCTCCGATGACTGCAGTGAGGGCCCGACGCTGCGGCGCCCAAGCGGGGCACACCGCCAGCGTGTGCTGGGCCGAGTCCTCACTGCAGTCGCAGTGGTGGCAGGCGGGACTCAATTCCCTCCTAGCGACCGAGTGCAGGTACTTCCCGAAGCAACCGTGCCCGGAAAGCACCTGCGTCAGTCGGAAGGAAAGGGTCCCGTGCTGCCGCCCTGCCCACTCGAGGATGACGGGCTGGAGCGCCTCCACGGTGGCGAAGCCAGCACGTGGAGCCTCCAGCCGCGCAGACCATCGAGTCATCGTGGCTCGACGGGCGGCTTCACGCCACTCGCGTACCTCTTCGGGCGGAGGGCGCATGCCACTCTCCGCCCGGAATTCAGCCACCCGTCGATAAACTTCGGCGAGCACTTCCGCCTCCAAATCCCACGGGGGTGTACCGGCCAAGGCGCACGCCGCCTCGGTCGACACCGTGCGGTATCCGCGTATGGCTCTGATCGCCAATACCCTCTGAGGGCGCCAGAGGCGCGCCTTATTCTG
>PKRV01001110.1:893379-961490 GCA_003709505.1 Hyphantria cunea | reverse complement strand
ATATATATATAACACTATTTATCAGTAGTGTTGTTTGTACTGTACCACTGACACTATATCACTATGTACTATTTATACGTTTGCATTTCTATATATATTTCCATCAAAAAAAAGTCTGAAGTTTTCACATATTAATATATTCGTTTAAAAATAATTGAATTTGATTAATGGAACTGTAGGTTTAATCGTTTGCGATCCTTTTTTTCTAGGAATTAAAGTATCAAATCATAAAGTGCAAATAAAATTACTTTACGTCATTTAGTTGATTCCAATAAGAAAGCATAAACAATCTCTCTTTATTTTACCCATAAGTGCCACCTTAGGTGAGGCGCCTGGTAACACGCCGGTTCCGAACCTGGCGACCTAAAATGAATGGATTGAATTCTAATAAATAGAATATTTTACTATTGCAACGATACCAGAGCAACTAATGCTAATTTATCAAATTTTCAAGAACTGCACTTAAAATAAAACATGTGGAAATTTCTAAAGCACAGTGAAGTAATTCGACAATCAAATAAAAGCAACAGCCTGTATTTATACTTTCAAGAACCAAATATTCATAAAAGAATTGACACCCAATTAACAAATTTGACTATAAAAAACGATGTCTTAGCCCTACTTTATCTAAAGTTGTTTTTTTGTGTGCGTGTATGTGTTGTGTGTGTAAAATGTCTGAAATATTTATTTAATTATTTTCATTAACGTACAATTAATAGGAAGGTGCGGCTTCACCGTTAAATCTTAATCAAGTTAACATGTTGTGCTGATGAGCTAATTTGTTGCCGTGTAATGATGAGCGCAATTATTAATGAATTTCACGACTAAGTTGCGGAGAAAACACAAAGATTCTGTTACTTACTTTTTACTGTATAAGGGGTAAACGTGCAGACGAGTAAGTGCAATACTTGATAATAATAATAGCTGTATATTGTGGAGATATTATTATGACACCGTGGGATGGGGATTTTCCGTGGGAGGGCAATGCTTCGGCATGAATGGGCCGGCTCGACCGGAGTGGTACCACAGCGTCACAGAAAACCGGTGTGAAACACCGCTTGCGCAGTGTTTCATCGAGTGAGTGAGGATACCGGAGGCCCATACCCCAATCCCTTCCCCCTATCTCCGTCCCCATCTTCCAATGGCCGGCAACGCACTTGTGACACCTCTGATGTTACGGGTGTCCATGGGCGACGGTAACCGTTTACCATCAGGCGATACGTCTGCTCGTTTGCCCCTTATACCATAAAAAAGACACGCCACATCATTTGGTCCGAATTTAAAGCAGATATTGCTTTGTATTCACTGCCTCTGTGGTGCGGTAGTAGTCTACAGGACTGCTGTGCTTAAGGTATCGTGCGTTTCCCGGTTCGTACTAAATGTTTGTATGATCTGCAAATAATAATTCAGAAAAAGAAAAGAATACATATTACAAAGACAATATCAAGGAGTCTATTATTAAAAATTTAGTTCCACAAAAAGTTAAGTTAGTTAGAGTTTCAAAATAGAGTTTATAAACAAGTTGGCAAGGACTTTTAAATTCATGACAAAACTTTGAAATGAAACACTGGCTCAATATGAAATATTAGAAGGAAATTTATGTTAAGGAACGAATGAAGGAACGTTATATTGAAAGGTATGTTGATATTTCGTTATGGTTCGTATACATGGGGAAAACCACATAAATGCAAAAAAATCCTATCAAATTTTTAGCATTTTTTTATGTCACTATGGAAATTTTAAAGTTGCTTTAACTGAATTTCCTCCTTTTAATTTAATATAAATTACCGTATACCTTAAGTTAATAGATAATTGATGAAGAAATCTCAAAAGTCCGAGATTAGACAAAGGCAAAACTTGCGTTTTAAGCAGGTTCCGTTAGTACAGTACACTTTTCAAGCAACGCTCAGTACATATTTTGTGAGAATGCTGTTGTGTTTTACAAAAACTGAGGAAAATGTCGTAACGTTTGCTAAGTTTTTTACTAGGATTTTATTAGTTTTAAGAGATAAGATATTTTGATTAGTTCCTGTAGATTCTGTTATGCTCCTGAATGAAAACAAAGCATACTTTCACTTGCAGGTGTTATTTTAATATCAATAAATGAAATTTTTCACATAGACTTCGTGAGTTATAAGTTTTATTATTTTCTCCTGGTGTAATGTCGAGTATAAGAAGAAAAATTACATTAAAAAAACCTTACTTACTGTAACCAATAGTCTAAGACAATGTAACTAATCAATTGATATAATTGTCTACATTACATTACTGAGAAACTTGCGGTTGCTGGTTTTGATATCATCCACTATTCTCCTAGTTATCGTTAAACGTTATGCAATACTTATATTATCAGGTATTACGCAGCAAAATATTTTTAAGAACACAAACTTTGAAGTAATAACTTTATTAATAAGAGTAAAACAACGGTCTGGTCTCACGAATAAAATTTCAAGTCCTCGTAATTTTAATATGTACATTAGTAAGACAAGATAGTGATGAAACAAAAGTATAGTAAGAAAATTTCAAGTACATAAATGAATAATATAGATAGACAGCAAAATAACAAGTGACTGAGTTGATATCTTGTAAGAGCAGCATTAACTAGGCGTCTGGTTTAGAAAGAGGGATGAGGCGTCGAAGTTTATGGCTCTGTGGCTCTCCACGAAGTTCTCATATAAACTAAAAACCCTACACCGATGTTTTGAGCCCGACAATGTTTTCTTACCCATTGGAGGGTCTCTTTTCAATTTTTTTTAGTTACCGATATAGTTTCCCAACATCATTAGTCTATCACCCCACTCGTTTATCCATTTTGCTTGGATACTGTTAGTTCATTGATTTTTTAATGAATTACGCTTATAAGATAGTGAAAAACAACCTTACGACATTGAGGTACCAACATTTTTTAGGTTACTTACTTTACATACACGTAGAGAGAGTTTTTTTTGAAAATTATCGCTTTCTTACACACAGCTCTCTCTCTCTCTTTCTATCTCTCTCTCTCTCTTAGTCTCAATCTAGTCTAATCCTATACTGCGGTATGTAGGCTGATGATAAGCGTAGATAAACCTATTTCTAAGTATATATATATATTAAAGATAAACTACCCCCAGATTCGGAACAAATCAAGTGCACATCAACCATCACTCATCACACAATGTTTGCAATGAGTAGGCATAAAATTCACGACCCCTGGTTTAGCAATCAGGGTTGTTAATCACTAAACTAACAGGCACATCAAACAAAAGTGACGATGTTATTTGTTTAAACTGATAGTAACAATCTGTGTAGTTATCTGGCAACTTTTATAGTTTTAGTTTTTTCAGACCGGTAAGTCAGCTCCTTCAAATAAATTGACAACTAGTTCAATTTTCGAATTTAGTTTGCCCTCAGAGTTGTGGAGGTACGAGGACAGTATTCATCCAGAATCCACCATGAAAAAAGTAATATTCAAATTAAACCAGTTGAACTTGTAACCGAGGCCAAAGAATTTTGCGAAGCTATTCTCGTGAAGTTGAGTTAGCGCATTTTTTAAATATAGAACAATTTAATAGTGTTTCAAACAGTTATACGTCATAATGTTTATGGGTTTTTTATGTGTCAATACACATAAAAAACCCATAAACATTATGACAAACACTTAGTCGATAATATAAACTCTTGACTTCTTGAACAAAAAAATATTTTCACTCCAGTCAAATAACGCCTAAACACAGAAAATAATGGTGTTTAATATAATACGTGAAGAAAGGTAAAAGATGACGGCGATATGGGTACAATAGGCCATAATCGGTTCCCGTCACGTTTTGATCAAACGATGGAGCGCAGCGGCCAGGTAGACGCATAGACAACACATCAAATCTTTTCATACACACATCGTTTAAAGGCAAAGGTACTGCTATCGTTAGATAATAATTTTACGTGTGTTCGACGCTACATTCTTTTTTGTTTTTTTTTAGGATTGAGGCAACAACTGCTTTTGTTTAATTTTGTTTTGTCTGTTACGTTGTTAGAAATAACTATGTTCAATGTAGTGTGTTTGGATTTTAATGATATGAATTAAACATTTCAGAGGTGTAGAGGATAGTAATTTGTTTTACAATTACGGTCGTAATAAACTTTTGGAGTTCATGCTTGTTAATATCATTAATTCGAATGTAGTTTGTACTTTTTGAGATTTGAATCCTCATAAGAAATATATCCTAGTAATCTCTATTTGTTAAGACACTTTTTGCAGTAATGATTTAATATAACATTAAAGTTCTTTTATGGAATAGGAGGCAAAGGAGCAGACTTATCACCTGATGGTAAGTGATTACCGCGCCCATGGACACCTGCAACACCAGAGGCATCATAAGTGCATTGTCGGCCTTTGGAGGATGGGGAGAGGGATGAGGGAAAGGGTTGGGGTATGGGCCTCCGGTATACTCGCTCATTCGGTGAAACACAGCGCAAGCGCTGTTTTATATCGGTTTTTTGTGAGGCCGTGGTATCACTCCGGTCGAGCCGGCTTATTCGTACTACTGAACTATACAGTCATGAAAATTAGCGAAAAGATATGGAATATATAAACTCCTAGCGTGCGATGCAGACTCGTCAGTATTTTTTATTTATTGGTTACACTTAGACGCCTTAACTACTTAACCGATCACAATGTTGAGCTACCAAGTTACATAGGAGCTATAGAGCTAAAGTATAGAGTCAATAACGAAAGTAAAAAAGATGATAATAACTTCTTCTAGGCTTGACAATTTATGAAATGAAAGTAATTAAAACTTATGTAATCCAATGTAAAATGGAAATCAATCGTATTGTTAATCTGACCTTCCTAAGCTTCATTGAACCATTATTAGAGACAGAACAAAGAACATAGGTAGTTACTCCGTACCAGAGAATTCAAAAAAATATCTACGTTCGTGTATCAAGTTGTGGGCAGTAAATACGAATTACGCTTGAATGTTCTATTGAGGTTGATTTACCAGTCTTCAAAACCATCTATGAATCAAAATCGAATTAAATTTCTTACAAATAACATTAGTAAAAATTTTGATTTAGATTTTTTATTACTTTAATAGCTGTTTATATTATATATGTACGTGTTCAGTGATTGAATTTTATCTCATCATCATCGTAATCATGAAATGCATCATTTTTTTATGTATTTTTCTTCTAGTTTAGAAAAGAAATAGTTTTAAGTACTTCTGAAGTAGTATTAAAACATTTAAAAAGATTACCCAGTTTTATTGTTTTGAAAATCGAACAGAGCAAATAGCTGCATTAAACTAATATATGTTATTCACGCGAGTTCGTATCACAGATAGCGCTCAATAAACACAAGCATAGAATTCAATAGCGTCAATCAGTCAATCAATCAGGCTGCTAGGACTTTCAATTCGATCAAATCAATTCAATTCAGTAGCTAATTATACATGTTATGTTTGTTAATGTAAACAAATTAATTTATTTTAATAAGAAAAATAGATTTTTGTTTTTAACTGTTCCAAAACATTAAATGATGTAGGTAACATTAATAAATTACTAAAAGTACTTCGTATATCATAAGAAAAATTTATTTAGCAATCTTGAATTCAAATTCATTGTGTAAATTGAAGACAGCAAGATAAAGCGTTATCTTTGCCGAATGTCTTTTTTTTTAATCTGGTCACTATTTAAAACAAAACTAAAATTAATCATATCCAAAACCTTGACATTGACCATAACGGAGCAACATAATAAAGACGTATTTTATTGTTACAATAATGACGCTTTTGATCATTTTTCAAAGCTCAACGGTCATGCCGAATCTGATGACCAGTTTGATACCACGTCAGGTCAGTTTAACAGTCGTGTGCGAGAACGGGAAGGGACGAGTGACAACGCGTCAGTGCCTCCCGCACTACACCGCGGCACGGCGCAACCGGCATTTAACGCGGCACATTCTCCTGCTGCGCGCGTTCATTCATCAGATATTACATCGCTCATGTACTTCGCGAGTGTCCTGTGAGTAACTTTTGTGGCGTTTCTGGATGTTTTGCGTGTCACAGCAATGGCTGGACGGCTTGTGTTGTTGTTAGTGATGTGGGCGGGTCTCGTGGTAGCCGACAGGAAATTAACTGTTGTCGAGAAACTAAGAGAAGATACGGATTTGTCACAGGTATTTCAAACTTTGTTATAAGTTTTTGAATAGTTTAAGGTACTATATCCTTCGTTTATATATTTTGGAAATGGGAGTTTAATGTTGAAACTTCTTTAGAGAAGATTGCTGCTTAACTTAACGAAACTTTTAGAGTAAAAAATAAACTTTAAAGACAATATTCACAGTAGTTAAGCTCAGTACTAAAATTACAGTTACATTTAAAATGATAACGCAAACTTGTAACTCCGTCTTGAAATTTTATTTTATTCTGCAAAAAGCATACTGTACTGTTATCTATTTATATATTTTTAATTTTCCACGGTTTTGAAACCATTTCATTTTTTATCTCTGGGAGCGTTTAGGTTATTAATTATTTATTTCAAGCTAATATTCAAGCAGGAAATTCGTGTAATTCTCAAGATGTATCGTGTACACGCAAATAACAAAGCTTACCTTTGTTTCAAACGTGCGGTCGTATGTTCTTCAAAGTCAATGCACATTTTCATAAGATATTATCGCTTCATTTACATAACACAGGGGTTAAGTAATATTAGCAGATGGTCTTAATTATTGCGCATACGGTTAGTGACCGGTAGGAATCTGGCTTCGAACGTGAGTCATACGGTTAGTAAGACCCCTCAACTTGTTATATGTACTCTACTTAGGAATATCTCGACGATTAACTGCTTTTAACTTTCACAGTTCTATTTTATCTTTTGTGTGGTAAAATTTAGATGATCGTTCGTGTAATAAATTATTGTAGTACATAGGTCGTTACGACCTTATGATTTCTTATACCGCAAACATTAATACAACGTTTAAACCTCAATTAATACGAATTTTATTTTTCCGTTATATAAAATAGTTCATAATCAATTACTGGAAGATTCTTTATACCCATAACACTTTGTTGAAAATAGATACAAGCATTTTCATAAGGGTTAGGTGGAGTGAACTTTCGCCCACATCGACAAACGAAAGGTTAAATACACCTATTTTTAGAACCTTATTTTCCTCTCGCAACAATAAAATTCTTCTATGGGTTAGGTACCCGATACGAAATATTTCAAATAGAAAATTATCACAAGCTACAAGCTAGATAAGTGCTTAAGCTATGCAAATAAATGAGATTAAAGTATCTGCTTGTAATTTCAAATTAAAAGCTTTTCATTAAATGCACATAAAAGTATAAACCATACTTACCATCCAGTCGCTTCAGAAATAATATATCTGGAACGGTTATAACGATTTGGACGGGATTTTCATTGGCAGATAGCTAATGATATAAGGAGTAACTTAGGCTACTCTTAATTTTGACTAGATTCGCTATGAGGTGTTATACCGAGGGGTGTATCTAGTATTGGATAATAAGCTAAATTTTTTTTTTTTTTAAAACCCCCTACATATGATTTTAATCTAGTAATCATACGCTAGAAATGCCTTATAGTTATCATTTTGGAAAAAAGTTATACTCTTATACTGCTGGACCGATATTTACCAAATATAGCTAAGAACTACCGCAAGGAAACTGGCTTTAAAATGAAAAAAAAAACGAATTGAAATCGGTCCATCGTTTGAGAGCTACGAATGCCACGTCAAACTTCTAACCCCCTTCTTTGCGTCAGGGGTTAAAAATGGAAGTAGGTAATTATGACGTCTCGAAACATGAAAGACTATTACGAAATAATAATATCTATACCTATTAATACGTGCAGCAAGAAATTTGTATGGAGTATGAAATTAGCTACAGATAAGGTTATTTGTAAGAGGAGTGCAGAAAGCTAAAATAATCAACAATAATTATGGTAGAATTGCGACCACTGGGCGACCACTAGTTGTACATTAATCTTCAATATTAAAATATTATTTTACTAAATGTAATATAAGTATCGAGCTAAAATGGTGTTAAGGAAAGTAGGGAACAAAACCACCAACCAAGAAAGCCTTCGAAAGAAGCCTTACAAGCGAATTGTATAGGCAAACGTTCGATGTTAGCCATGGAGAAATAAAAATTTATAGAATTATTGGTGCTACTCAATGTTAATCCACACAGAATAAATGCCCTACTAAAAAATAAATGAAATGAAAGCCGATTTCAGCGGGACTTCCTTTAGACGTTTGAAATCTTACAATTATTTTCTTTATTTACAAAGCTTTAGCTTATTTCTTACAACCGATAAACCAAAAAGAAGATTTCTTATAAAATATATTATTTAGCTATGGCCCGGTTTTCTGTAAACTTTACGTAATTCGCTTCAGGAGCGGGAGGGTATTATAAAAATATAGCAACATAGGCTTTTCAAACTTTAAATGTATAGGGTCGGTTTCGTTGGATCGTCTGTGGCGACTTCTACATATAACGCAAAAGTAGCATACATGGCTCGTTAGGCATGATCGCCTCGCCTGGTCGAAGGATCCTCCCTTTGTATACTCTCACTTATCTTACATAAAGAAACCGCCCACCGCTACAAAAAATGATAAACACTAGTAGTGACCTAATGTAATTTATTCAACAAACACATAGTTCAACACTATGACTGTAATGGTAAAACACATTCACTCAAGATTTAAGTAGAATATCAATCACATTTTGTCCAATACCAAGGTAGTAAAAATGTAAATCTGAAATCTTTTGGGGGGGTTTTGGTATAGGAGGCAAACGAGCTGACGTATCGCCTGACGGTAAGCGATACCGCCGCCCATGGACACCCGTAACACCAGGCATCACAAGAAATTTAGAAATTAACAAGAAATAAAATACATAGAATTGGAAACAATAACAGTTTCGGTATTATTAAATAGCTAGGCTATAGGCCACGTCTCTGCACATGTATTGGGTATCTCGTTAGCTATTATTATTGTAAAGTTGCATAAGAATCAGTTGAGCAGTTTTTGCGGTAAAGAGTAACAAACATCCATACTTCTCACGACCTTTGAATTTATGATACGACTAGTTAATGCCCTCGGCTCCGCTCGTGTATATGTCGGTTATCGCGGCAAATAGAAGCCTATGTTGTATTCTGATGTATAAGCTATATTACTGTAAAGTTTTATCCAAATCCGTTCAGTAGTTTTTATGTGAAAGAGTAACAAACATCCATCTATACAAACTTTCGCGTTAGTTAGTTAGTATAACTAGCTTTTGTCACGGGTACGTCTGTATGTTATATAATTAAATAGTAGCTTATATTCCTTCCAAGCATCAAAGGATGTCCATTGTAAATGTTATACAAATTGATTCAGTGATTAAGCCGTGATAATGTAATAGACAGACAGAGGTACTTTCAAATTAATAATAACATATTAGTAAATATTAAAATATACCTAAATTAATAAATCTAAATATATCGGACATCTAACATACAGCGCCATCCAGTCCCAAAAGTACTAAGTAGAACTTGTCATGGGTACTACACAACTGATATAAAAACCTATAAACTTTAAAAAAATACAAATATATACAACACCCAAACTCTGAAACAAATATTTGCAGATAATAAACATTCGGTCTAACTCGGGAATCAAACCCGAGATCTCAATTACAGCAGTCATAATGCTACCACTGGGCCACCGAGACAGAGTTGTTCAATGATACCATCATTGAAAGGCTGTTTTAACTATCAAAATGAGCAATATTAATAATGGCCTTCGTTTCATAATATAATTGAGCCGAACGTCTCAAACGGTTGCATCCGTTTGTCTTATGCCGGTTCAATTGTAGTTGAACTTTGTCAAAGGAGGGTTCGGATTTATTAATGATTGTACAAACGTAGTATACCAATTAGGTCCTTATTGAGAACAGCTATTGAATCAGAGAAGCTTTGAACGATTGTGTTCTCGTGTTACGAAATCTCGTTAATTGAACAATTCTCTTTTGAACAAGCTGTATGATGGTAGTAATAGTTTAAGTCAGTTAGAAGTTGAATAGATAAAGGGTAAGGATGATAAGGATGTAATAGGCGTATATACACAAATGTGTATGTAACACACACATGTGTTTTTTTTATGGAATAGGTGGCAAACGAGCAGACGTGTCGCCTGATGGTAAACGATTACCGCCGCCCATAGACACCCGCAATACCAGTGGCGTCACAAGTGCGTTACCGGCCTTGGGGGATGGGAAGGGGGATGAAGGAAAGGGTTGGATTATGGGCCTTTAGTATCCTCACTCACTCGGTGAAACACAGCGCAGGCGCTATTTCACACCGGTTTTCTTTGAGAACGTGGTACCACTCCGGTCGATCCGGCCCATGTATGCCGAAGCGTGGCTGTCCCACGCTTGTCTAATGTTAATATGATGTATATACTATATTCTAACTACATATATATAATAACTAAGACTAATATTATTAAGCGGTAAAGTTTATCATTTTGTAGGGGTAGCCCCTGGATCTACTGAACGGATTTTGAAAATACTTTTAATAATGGAAAGCCACATTATTTGTCAGGGTCAAAGGCTCTTTTTTTGTAAATTAAATTAATAAGCTATGTATTGTGCTAAACACTGTGTTGCTTGCACTGTGTTTCACCGAGTGAGTGAGGATACCGAAGGCACATACCCCAAACCCTTTCCCCTCCCCATCCCCCAAAGGCCGGAAATGCACCTGTGACGTCTCTGGTGTTGCGGGTGTCTATGGACGGCGGTAATCGTTTACCATCAGGCGATACGTCTGAAAACGATTTCCATATCCGAAATACACGCAGGCGGAGTAACAGCCAACAACTAATAGTAAATACAGTATACGTAAAGTATATTTAGCCTGAACTAATGTAACATTGTTAATGGTGATTTGATTCCGAATTCTGATTCTAAAATTTCACACAACATCAGATCTATGGATTTGGTTTATTTAGTTAGTGGTGATTTGATTCCGAATTCTGATTCTAAAATTTCATACAACAACAGATCTATGAATTTGGTTTATTTAATTTCGGTAAAAACTCTAAGCTGTCTTAAACTACTATATAAAGCTAAATAGATTGATTGTTTGCTTGAGCGCACTAATCTCAAGGTCCGATTTGAAAAAAATCTAACAATGTTAGGTAACATTTATCGAGGAAGGTTATAGGCTATATCATCACGCTAAGACCAATAGGAGCGGAGCAAAAATAAAGAATGTAGTAAATAATAATCATAATAATTTAAAGTTAACAACTGTATAATATACACTAAGCCCCACACTAGGATTCCCTGTGTCGTGGGGATTAGTATCTTCCTTACAATAGATACATAATAAAACAAAAGCGGGTACATGTATGGAGAGAGTGTGTGTGTATGAGTGCGCATGAGTGTGCGTATGTGTGAGTGTGTATGTGAGATTGTGTGTGTATGTGAGTGTATGTGCGCGTGTGTGAGTGCTTAAGTGTTGGTGTAAAAAGGGTAGGTGCGAGTGTTTTTATACATTTATTGCAAGACTTGTACTATGCTCTTAGTTTAGTTGTAGCTGTTGCCAAAAAGGCGGAACATTGTTACGCTACAGGCAATTGGAGACTTATACGAGGTTGCGTGGGTCAACTAGTTCATTATATCAAGCAAAAATATCAAAGCTAGACTGATCAGTCAGCAGTAATTAATATTTCTGCAATACTCATTTTATATAATTCATTATATTAAAATTCTTAGGGCTCGGGTTCAGCGCGCAGTAACACAGAAACGTCTTAGCTACTTCCTCAAAGATAATTATTGTGGACAACGAGCCCGGTTGTCAATCAACAGCGAGATTAATTTCAATTGAGCTTCCTTTGTAAATGTTACATCTAACGATGATTATTACATTACTTAATGTAGTTGATAATAAACAGAGTTATGCGTCGACAGATATGAGTCAGTTCCACCAGAGTGAAATCAAAACCTTAAAGATAACTGGTGTCAGAAAATCCTTAGGCCAACTAAAAAAAACTGCATATTGGCCTAGTGGTTTGAGCGGTCGCCCCGCCACATTTTAATGTGACAAGGGTTTGTGTGATCCACAAATTGTTGCTATGAGTCTAGGTATTCTTTGGTTCATGTATATTTATAAAGTAACCTGCGACACAGGATATATAGTCCTAATAATAATAGTAAAAAAGTGACCCTCCCTTCCGCAAACTTATCATCCAAAATGAGGAGCAAAAAGTAGTAGAGAGGGGAATGGAATTTGTTGGGGGTACGTGCTTTTCTAAGCCCGGCAAAACATGCTGATTCTTAAGTTGCATGTGCCCTAGAACGGAGATAAAAAGAAACTAACGGGTGACCCGTTTGCTGGTTTACCACCGACAAAATAAAAAGTAATTACATTTTACAAATGTCCCTCAATGGAAATAAGACCCAATTTATTGGTTACGGAATTTAATAAATCGCTCACGATATTTAAAATTTATAGTCTCCGTTTGTCTAATTGTCAAAAAAATGTTTTAATGAAAATTGTTGCGAGTGTGTGACCGACATTTCGAAGCTTCGAGGCTTTAGATGGTATTCCGTTACTGTTTACGAGATGAACCTTAAAAGTATTTTAATAACTTTTGTTTACCAAACTGGGAAGAAAGCGTATTCGGTTTACACTAAAATGAAATTCCCAAGACTCAACTGTTTGAGGATAAAAATATTCGACTTTTAAAGCTAATAATAAGAACGGACTACAAAACAACTTTCGTAAAAGACAATTTACATAAATAATAAATTCATACTTCGGTACTTATATAAATTCCAGAGAAGTTTAGTCTGTATGTATATATGTAAGTCTATTACGCTCTCATGGCTAAACTGGTGCACCAAATTCTAATTAATTTTGCATGGAGGTACTTTGATTCATTTTTTTTATGCTTTAGCTGCCAAAACAACTGTCTCGTATGCTGTTTGTTACTGATATGAATGATTTTGCGTGCATATTGATGCAATTAGTTAAGTATGGATTATGATTCTTGAAGAAAGCTATAAGCTTATTTTTATTGACTTTTACGCGGCCGGAGTAGAGCACTACACTTATCGTATAATTAAATAAATACCCAAAGACACAAGAACTATATTCATTTTAATAAGCACGTTACAGTATTGGTATTTATAACGAAGCTCTCCATTATTTTCTTTTAAAATGCTATTTTCTTCAATTAAGCTCTTACTGCTAACTTGGAAGTTATAAGTAAAATCATTTTATAGTTAACCGCTGATGGTCAAAATTATCGTGTTACTGTTACTCTCGATAAACTCCTAAACTATTTAACTGATTATCAGGGTTTTTTTTAAAGAGTGTTTTGCTAGTGTGTTTCATCATCGTCATCATCAGTCTATCGCAGTCCACTGCTTGACATAGGCCTCTCCAATTGTTGGGTCCGGATGGCGTAAGAAAGCGGTTCCCGGATCTTTCCCGTCTCAGGCGCAGAGTGGCACACCGTGGTGGCTTAGTGGGTAGTCTGGCGAGTCAGTCAGGAGNGAAGTGCGTAAAGGCATTCCACCACGTAAAAAAAAGGCCTCTCCAATTGCACGCCATTTAGTTCGATACTCGGCTTCTCGCATCCAGTAGTTTGCTTAAATAAGATAATTAATATACATTCACACATACACTCACAGAACCTAGTTCTCACATAATCCCAATTTCTCTTATACCATGCGTAGACCAATACGAACTGAACATGATTCTCGTCAACTAGTTATTTATATAATAACTAGTTGACGTCGCATATATATAATGTTATTATGTTAGTCAGTAAAATGATATTAAAATATAATGTTACTTTTTTATTCTCTAAAATATTGTGCTCCATCTGTAAACATTCGTTGTTTGTGATCAATTTCAATAAGCTTTAAGTTGATCAGATCAAGTTATATTAAAATAATTAATAATAATAACAAACACAGCTTAAAACAATCATATACTTTTTGCCCACTGAAGACTGTGACATTAATTAATAACTTCATTATTAAGATCAAGAAATGATGAGCTTTAAGTTTTGTGTTAGTATTTTTATCTATAAAATCGCTCTTACAAGGCTAAAAAGGACATAGGCGACTATCTAATCATTATTTTCACGGGAATATACGCGATTATCTATTTAAAGGTATTACGTAGGCCGTGGTCACAGTCTGAGTCAGCCTGTGACCACGACCAGTGCGACCTGGTCGAAAGGTCACGCAAATCAGAGGCATGTAATACCTTTATGTAAGTGCTCGCGTTAATTCCGGTGAAAATAATTATCATGTCATGAAACGCGAAAGTTTTAAAGACAGGCGACTATTTTATTGCGGGTGCTAGTGCAAGAACTAGTGCTATAAATAAAGGAAAGAGACGTAGAAATTTTTTTATTCTAAACTATCCTTAAAACCATTAGAATCTAATTTCACTAAACAGCGTAAATACTGCAAATTTTTGACTTCATAAATGAAGGGAAAAACACCCCCAGTTACAATTTCTTAAGCCTTGAATTTTACAATCTTTTAATTAAATATTTAGCAAAAAACCGGTTTCTTTAAAAGCTTTTGTTTCAAGGTGCGGTCGACTTAATTGGAACTGGGGTGAAGTGAAGGAAATTACAGTGGTTTTGATGTAAAATGTTTTCACCGTCATGCCATGATAGAGCCCAATAGAAAAAATCCAGTAGAATGATCTCATTCAAACGACCAAATGTTATTTTACAGAATAATGGATTTTCCTTTCCATATTCGTTACCTTTTTTATTGGTAACGAATGTCGGAAGCGAAATACATTCTTTTTTATCGGGAAAATGAACGTGCTTGCTTTTATATTGGAGTTTCATTAGTCCCTTTAACGGGTAAAAATTACAAGGCAGAGAAGCGAAAAAATGTTTTCAGTTTATTCAATAATTGGTAACCTGACGTACGCTTGATTGGGTAAATTAAAACATCGTTGGTCGTGGGACAGCCACGCTTCAGTATGTAGGGCCGGCTCGATTGGTGTGATACCACGGCCTCACAGAAAACCAGTGTGAAATAGCACTTGCGTTTTGGTTGAGTTTGAGTGAGGATATCGGAGCTGCGGACACCAATCCATTCCCACATTTCCCTCTCCATCTCCCAAAGGCCGGCAACGCACTTGTGACGCCTCTGGCGTTGCTTACCATCAGGTGATAAGTCTGCTTGCAACCTATCATAAACCTACCATAAAAAACCTACCATAAAAAAAAATCAGTATGATATTTGATAAAATTAAAGTCATCAAAATCATAGAACATTCGACGGCACGGATGGCGTAGTGGTTAAAGCGATAATTTCACTGCTTCCTCCTGTAAAATAAAATTGGAGTGTATGCTTGTAATATTAAAATAACCGCTTATCACTAAATGCATATGTATGTATACACAATATATATACCAAACTATCATTTTTTAAATTTTTGACTGTCTGTTTGTTTCGGCTAATCTCTGGAACGGCCGGACCGATTTTGACGAGACTTTCACTGGCAGATAGCTGATGATATAAGGAGTAACTTAGGCTACTGTTTTAGTTTGTAACCGCTGTACAACAACAACCGCGGGTAACACCGGGGCTCAGCTAGTTGTTTATAAAGTTCCCGGCTACACAGTATATAACTATTGCGGGAGCTATCTTTTTTTTTAATAATAGAAAACAAATATAAACAACGTAGAAAACAAGGAAGTTATTCATCTGCGCATGAGAAACTCAACATATTTTTTACTTCCCTTTCAATTTACTATGCATATGATGTAAGAAGTTGTGAAATACATGCACAACGTGACAATATCTCTAAGGATACATCCTGTCACCGCTTCCTGCGTTCTTGGAGGTGACGAAGTATCAATTGGTGGGGAATTCAATATAGGAGCGTGTAGCTATGTTATACGGGCGCTAGGCGTGACTCATCTCGGATACATTTTCGTAGTTTGTATTCCGTCCTCGCCGTGACACCTGATAGGTGTACCCAATATCCTAACGTATTTTATTGAAGGCCGCTTAAAGTTTAAGAACAACGAATAGATTAAGTGTTTTATAATGTACTAAGAACGTGGTTTCATGGAATTAATTACACATATTTCAAGAACCGTTTATGTATCTATGTTACTGGAAAATGCAAGTTACGTGGGCTGGTAACACACTTTGAGCGAACTTTAATATAATAATAAAATTTCAGACATTTGTACAGCGCCAAAATAAGTCTCAAAATAAGCAGAGCTTGTACTATGGGTACTAGGCAACTGATACAAATACATATATACTTTTTTGTGTAAATACATACATATTATACATAGAAAATATCCAAACTCCGAAATAAATATTCCCAAATCATACATACATTTTGTCCAACCCTGTAATCGAACCCGAGACCTTTAGCACAGCAATCGCGTAAGCTACCACTGTGGCAATAGAAGCACAAAAAAAAAAAGGATTCACTAAATTGTAATATTCTAAAAACCGGTGAATTGAATTGATTTACACCGATCTGATCACCAGATCAAATATCTTTTTTTAAAACATTTTTTTAATTATTAATGAACGCGTCTATGATGGCTTGCCTGTAGCAAAAATGTCCTGACAATTTTTTATTTTTTCTTTTTTTTTGTCAAGCAAGCCAATACCATTAGATTACTCATTAAATAACCTTTATTTTGCTACCAGTTTTGATCAGTTATCAGCTCGGTGTGTTTTATATTATAGTTCGTTCCTGTTGCCAGGAAGCTTTTTAAGAAATATAATATAATAATATAATCAAGCAAGCCTACTTAGGCGTATTCTCTATATAGGAAATTTACATTTGGGACTAAATTTAGTTGGTTATCAATAGAGTGAAAGGGATGAAAATATGTGTTAAACAATATTTTAATTTGGAAAATAGTTATGACAGTTTTTCGATAGGCAAGTAAGTCACAATAGATGTGTTCATTAATTAATACAATTAAAAAAAACAGTTTGATCTGGTTATTAGATGGGTGTAAGTCGATCTTCACCGACTCTTATACTATTCTTCTTTACAATAAGCCAAGCTGTCTATGAGTTTACCGATTTCATTTACGCGTACAGACATCCATTTTGTATGAATGACTGTGTGGTGAATTTTACTCTCTTCAAATCATAGTTGAAGTTGACTAAAGAAGCCGCGTAAACGTTTACACCCAATGTTTACGCACAAAGCTCTTGGTAATCTGACACAGATATTAATAATTCTGTCAATTTTATATTTTAATATTATTTAATCCTCAAATATAGTTTAAACCTAGATGGTCTGTTGAAGTATGCGACTGCCGATCAAGAGGTATTGAGTTCAAATCCCGGGCGGGCCAAAAGTGTTGTTGAGTTTTTTTGATTATGTAAATACTTAATGACAGCTCGGCGTTTGGAAGTTGGGGTCTGAACCCGTTGTCTCGGAGAGCACGTAAAGCTCCTGATCTCTCCCCGATCGTATCGGTTAACCATCCCATCGGATTAGGAGAGAGAGGGAACCGAGAGTGCACCTGTGTTTGCGCACACACTTGTGCACTATAATACCTCCTGGGCAGTTGGCTGGTCTCCGTTGAGACTGGCCGCTGTAGCCACAATCGGGTAGGAAGACATCAATGGGGGATTGATATGTTTATTAGGTAGTGATTAAAATACAGAATGCCTGGCATTTCCAATCTAAACTATGATATAACATCATCAACAACCCATAATGTCCCACTGTTGGGATCGGGTCTCCTCTCAGGAGAGGGTTAAGGCCATTAGTCCCCACGCTAGCCAAGTGCGGGTTGGGGACTGCTAGAAACTATGATATAACATGATCGAAACATCAGGATATATGAAAGTTTGAAATACTAGTTTTATTTTTCTAATGAGGTAGTTAAAACATTAACAAAAATGTATCATATCAATAATTTAGCAGTTTTAAAAGTTATTTGCGTGACCGCGCTTCTAATTTTTGAAACGCCCAAACGTTTTGGGCGATGTTATCTTTTAAAAATTTTCTGACTTAATTTACTGCCAGGTTCATATGTTAATAAAAGTGTTTAATATTAATCAACTGACTTGAAAATATTTGTTTCGGAGTTTCGGTACTTTCTATATATAATTTGTACGTATCTATTTAAAATATGTATATATTTATTTCAGTTGTCTAGTACCCGTAATACAATGTGGACACATATTATTTATGTATGTACTAGATCAAAACATAATATATATAAGATTTTAAGATATTTTTCGTGTTGTGTTCCTTAAAATAAAATAAAATAAATAAAAAATAAGTTTACCTAGTTTGGGACTAGATTAAAAAGGGTCTGCATTTACCTCAAAAAGAGTATTCGCTTTTTGACAAAAAATCTTAAAAAAGTTATGATCTTGCATATCAATGAAAGTTTTGAATCAATCATATTCAAAATATATTATTATAGATTATTCGCCAGTTTTAACAAGAGACGGATTATTATTATTATTGTTCATTCGCCTGTTATGTATGTATATATTAAGTCGATATACTTGACATCGATTTTGACATCCAAAAGCAGTGTTTACATTTCACTTAAATTTTAAGGACGGTAACTCTGTCTGTTTGTCTGTCTGTTACACTTTCACGGTGTACCGATTTCAATTATTTTGCTTGGAGCGAATGATGCGATGAATTATCCACGGAGATATTTTGATTCTTGAGAAAGAACACTGGCTACTTTTTACTGTCATAACCAATATACACGCGGATAGAGCACACAAAAGCTAGTGTTGTCATAATTGAAAAAAATCAAAAAACCATATCAGATAACCGAACAACCTTCATATATACCAATGAACTTAATTCGTAAAGTTTGAATTCCAGCCAGTTCATTACCAACAATTCGATACGCTTAGTGATTGTGAAGCCTTATTCCTGGAACTTAACCGCAATCTTGTGAACTCCATAATAACACTCTAATTTAATACAAAGTATATCTCTAATATTCTACTCGGTTCTATTAGATTTTCCACCGCAACGAGATTATTTTAATTAGAACATTATTAGTAACGGCATGTTCTTAATATCCTCGAATTTGTGTAGCTTATAGCTAAGATATTAAAGGTATAGTTTTAGCTTACAGGTATGAGAATTTTATGTATAATAGAATTATAATATAGTATTCCACGATAAACACAGATATAAGGAATAAGGACTTTCGTTGGTATGTCAAGAAAATGTTTTCTTGACCGCTCATAGCAATTGTTAGCGAGTAAGCACGTTGTTGTATCAGTTTTTTAGATTAATCATCAAATAAATAAACACTACATACAGTGTTTATGATATTTATACTGTAAAACGTGTTCTTTAAATATGATTTGACAACAATAATGCATCAGTTGGTGTTTAAATTTTCGTATAAGTTTTTTTTTTTAATTTTGTTTCACTAAATGAAGTACATTTTTTTTGTTGTTCCGTTAAATACTTTAATATCATTTGCTTGTAGTCGATTTTCGATATCTCACATTCTCACAAGCTTCCACCAAATTTAGTTCAGTACCCAATAAAAGTTGAACAGAGGTACGCTTGTTTATTACTTAAAAAAAGTAAACACTAAATTTTAAGTAATAATTACGTAAATAATTTGCGTGTATTTAGATGACATCTAAATTTAGTGCGAAATGTCAAGTTTTATGTCACACGCTATATGTTTTACATGTTCAACACAAGTTTAGCAAAAGAAAAATGATTGAGTGATTTAACTAATTTTGGCCAAAGTAAATTTTTCATTTTTGAGTAATAAACCAGCGTGTGTCTTAGGTTACCTTTTATTTCGTACTGAACTAAACACAGTGACAAGCTAAGGTTTGAGATATCAAAAAGTGGACTATAAGCAATTAAAAATAAAGTAAATAATCCGACAACAAATTTTAGTGAATTTAAGTTTCGTGAGGTCAACTACGGAATTAGCATTTATATATCTCAAAATAAAATAACTAGCCTTTGCATGTCAGGTTCTGCAGGCTTGTGATTTTCAAAAATTATATTCAACTTAAAGTTTGTCTGCCTTGTTGGTCTAGCGATTAGCGTATGCGATTGCTGATCATGAGGTCTCGGGTTCGATTCCCGAGTCGGACCAAATGTTTGTCTGAACTGCAAATATTTGTTTCGGAGTTTGGGTGTTTTTTATATATAATATGTATGTATTTATAAAAAAAAGTATATATGTATTTATATCAGTTTAGTTTGGGACTAGATGGCGTTTGTGTGTGATAAAATGTCCGAAATTTAAAAGAAAACTAAGTTCATAGTCACACATACTAAGAAAGTTCTACAATGACAAAATTATGTATATGATTTAATTGTTGGAACACTTCAAAATAAATGTGTTATTGTCCTGAACAATTTAAATCATAATTCATATACCTAGCCATATTAAAACGGGATACGTACATATTCTATTTTAGTATCTCGGGGATATTTCGAATATTATGTATTCAGCTTGGACTATTTTGTACGGTAAAGCATATAATGGGGCACAGGGTGGTGCTTGACAGTGATGCGGGTGAATTTCACTCAAGTGAAACCGCTCACGTACATTAATGTGAGTTTTAATACATCTCATGGATGTGTATATAGTGTATATACATAAAAATCTTAGATTGGTATATTTACGCTTCAAAACTTCAAAAAAATTGGCAGGATTGAACTCAAATTTTGACACGATATACAAGCCGCCTCAAAGATTGTATTACTATTTTTTTGTTAGTTTTTTTGCTCATTTCACATCAATGGAACCACCTTACATCTAATACCCTTAAACGAGTTTTATTTATAGATGTACTCCATATAATCTGGATCTCAGAAAAGGCTCTAACGATTTGCATGAAATTTATTTTCTGGGGAAATAAATAGTTCTAGTTAGTTTTAGAAAATTTATCATAAAAAATACCCAGCAAAGCTCGGTGGTCCAGGTGCAGAGGTATAATATACACACTATATTTATAATCTAAACATTGAAATTTTTACACCCCGATTTTTTTTTCATGTGAAAACCGTTCGTAATCTGCTTGAAGCGTCAAATAGCAGCAGACGGTGCCGCGTTAGTACGCTGGGAGGGGGCCGGATGTGTTAATAAAACCAGTTCCCGGATCCCTCCCTCATCAGGCGCAGAGTGGCACACCGTGTGGTTTTAGTCACTCCGATACCGACACACCATCCCGCCGCAAACCTCAGGGGGTGGAAGGCCCGTGAGGCTTTCCACACACAAAAAAATTATCAAGTGTTCTGTGTTGGGTAAAGATACGCAGTCAAGCGATTTATATTAAAGAGCTCTTGTTTGTCTATCTTTTGATAGACCTCTTCATGATATCATTGCAAGGATTGTAGAACTTTTATTAGAGTTGTCCCATGTGGGGTTTGGACCCACAGCACTCAGTAAGAAGCGGCGAGGTAATCGTTCGAACCGCTATATCGTCTGTGCAGTCGAAATACACGTAATTTATGTTTAGTAATGAAAAATGAGAATAAAAAATAACAATTATGCAACTTATATTTTCTTAGGTAAATGCGACAAGATAATCTTATGAGTTAAAGTTTGAAGGTTAGAAAAACATAAAAATGTAAAACAATATAAAACTTCCAGACGACGTAATCTAACCACCTCTGATCCATGAGTATTTCTTTCTTGTTTTTTTAACCTTCAGATTTAATAAACATAAATAATATTGTGGTTAAACTTATTTATGTAAATTACTAGCTGTAAGTACCCTCCCATGCTTTTAGTATGACAAATTGTGTATATATTGTTATAAAACGCTAACCAAATTGGACCCTAAAAATATATAAAAACGATCTTTAAAACGGAAAAGAACTTGTTTTGAAGCGTACACAAAACAATTTAGCACTTCATATGAAATTACAAATTCTATGGATATTTTTTTAAACATATTTCGGAGGTTTGGTTATTCTATGTATAATATTCATAAAAGTATTCCATCAGTCAATCTAGTTTGAAATTGCAAGCACTGCTTAGTTTAAAATAAGAAGGCGCCGTATGCTTTATATCATTTTATTTTTAGAGCAATATTTTATCTCTTCGTATTCCCTACTCACATCACACATCACATAAAACTTGTCCCAAAACCTACCTATTGTAGGGTGTCTGCTACGGTATCTGAACGCGAAATCCTGGTTGACCAAATTGGCCGAGACCTGTCTCCGCCAGCAATTATTGCTGCCATGCTGGCGGGTGAGAAGGGCTGGGGCGCAGTGGTCTTTTCCTGCAAAGCTGTTATGCTAGATAGAGACCGCTGAATTGGATCAGGAGAGGGCCAATCTCGAGCGAAGAATACCTCAGTGATAAAAACCGTTTACGGGACCGCGGGCCGCCGGAGGATGGGGAACTCTGGTGGCAGATTGATTGCTACGGTCGGGATAGTGGCATATTCAGCCTACTAAGCTGGGATCGAGAGGGAAAATAATTTTCCCTGGGGACAGGGCCTCATAAGGCACGGCGTCGATTTGGGGAGGACTTGAAATAACATGGTCCGGGTCCTCCCAGAGCAGGGCGCTAGAGGTCGATCGTCGGGGTATTTTTAGTGGAAATTGGTATGGAAATTGCAGACGCACTGTATTAACAGATAGATTCCCTTTTCTCCCGAAACATAGCTAAGTGTAGCTTCTTTAAAACTGAATCGCATTCTAAATGAATCTTACTTTCAATGTCTTGGTCAAATACCTTATCATTTATTTTTCATTAAACAACTAGTTAATTAATATTTTAATATGAAACTCCTTTCTATATATAAATTAGGTCTACAAGCTGGAGAACTGATACCAATTGCTTAACAAGACCAAACCATAAATCAATGCTTCAACAAAACAATAATTATTTCGACAGCAATAGATTGATTTCTCGGCAATATTTACACCAGAGAGTAACGGCTTGGAAACGATAAACGAACGAATCCAATAAAGTTCGGTTATCCCTGGAAGGAACATAACATGTTTCTGTCACGTATCCAACAAAGGCAGCTGCTTGAGGGATAGGCGCTTTTATATTCAGAGGAGGGAGCCCACACAGCGAATTGCTTGCAGTTCCACTGAATTTCTAAACAGTATCATTGTTCTTTTTGTTGGTAAATAAAGTCACAGGTATATATAGAGCGTTCTAAGATAAGTTACGTTTAAAATTACTTTACTGTGGAATATTACATTTGGTAAAATGCACTACATTTTGGTAAAACGTTGGTTTTCATTCATATATCCTTCGTATTTCCCTTCTATTGGTTTGTGGTATTTAATAGTTATAAAACTTTACCAAACCTATATCCAAAATCTTCTTCATCAAATTGAATAAAATTTATTAACAGTTGACATACCACTACCATTAATACATAAAAGTACATTAAATTACCAAAAATAACATTTTACACAATATCGTGCGTATGATACACACATACACAAATATGCATATTAACAAATGCTTGTGTGTCTTCTTCTTCTTTTGATGAAATGGAAATCAGCTAAGCAGCTATTTAGGCCAATGTCAAGTGTTAAAAGTCTTAAGTCTTCGAATCTTCAAGTCTTCGTCGTAATGAAAATAATGATAAAAACTATAAAAAATGTGGAAGAGATGAAATAGGGACCGTCTTTCGAAGAAACAAAAATGTATGTATGTAAAAGTCAAACTAAAATGATGATTATTTTTTGTCTATACTGTCATACTGAATATCAAAAGTAATCATGATGGAATCTTCGATGATAGAGATGTAATAAATAGCGTTGGATGGAAGACACTTAACCAAAGAATTAAAAGAACCATGGTCGAAGTTCGGTCTCTGGGCGGTCAGAAGTAATAAAAAAGATGTACCTAAAGATAATTTTTTACCCGATATTACATAAAATATAATTTAAAGACTTTTCAGCTATGTTACTAACCAATCTTTAAAACTACATTTGTACAAACCATAAACATACATGATTTTCATATAAATATACTTTTATTTTATCTTGAGTTTTTTCTCTATAAAAGAACTTTACTTAGTAAAATAATTCTAAAACTTAGATTAAACGAAACGGTAACTAATTAGGGCTGTCTGAAACTTACACCCCTAATGATCCCATAAGACAACATACACGTAATAAGTAGCCTTAGTTAGTAGACATAATAGTCACTTCAATCACGAGCGTTAGTGGCGTCTCGTTCAAACGTGACTTGTAAACTCAGCGTACAGTTCTGTCTATTGTCTACAGGGCATCCGTCGGGTTATCGCTTTGCTCATCTTTCCCTTTTATATGGCTGCTCCCTTATGAAATATACTCTTGGTAAACGCTTGTTTATCGTACATTAACTTTTCTATAAGAAAATGTTGCTTTTTTTAGACATACTCTTCAATGAACGTCGTTTGCTTGGTTGTTTTTATTTAATTCTATTCTTCGTTTTTGAACGATAGGATTTAACTAGAGAATACAGTACTCATTATGTTAGTTTACTTGTAGACAAAACTTAATGTTCTATATATTTATAAAATATCACTTACTAACTTATAATAAGCCAATAGGGCCCCAATATCATCATTTACTTGCTGTAAGACTAAAAAAAACATTAACTTGTCGGTTTTCTATTACACACACACACACACAAAATGATTTCTATATCACTCCGGTAGAGCTGTCTTATTTGTACATATTCAATATAAAAAATGTTCAAGGTCGCAATTAATAGGCATTTAAAAAACTGTTTTAAGATGTTCGGAAGTATCCCCTACTGTCAAAAACAATCATATTTCTTCAAAAAATAAAGTGTGTCAACCAGTGTCGATTAAAGAACTTTAAAACAGTAAAGTGATCGTCGATTATATTCAAACAAAATGACGTTTGCACACACGTGATGTAACTCGCTCTGATTGGTGTTCAACTTAATATGGTGGATTGCTATATCTTGTAGTTTTAGTTTTGTTAATTCACTATTAATTCAACTCTAAATATGAAAATAAACACAATTTTTATACTCTATGAACCCCATTTCATTGGATAAATACATAATTTTAGTGGTTCTTAGTTACTGTCATCATGCCTATTTTACCTCATATTGTCAACATACAGGTACACATAGCAAACCCTTCCTTCGTCTTTTCTTCTTTACAATGTGGCATACTCGCGAGACAACAAGACAGTAACTTCTTTTATTTCAGTGTTCATGAAAAACCCTTCTGGTAGCATCAATTTAAAACAGAATCAAATAAAGTGTGAAACCATTAAAGTTATTGGAACAGGAATTGTTCGAACAAGTTTCTACTGTTTTTGCTGGCGTAGCGTAGTGTGAAGTTGCGATAAAATTAGTGTTGAACAACGAATATTTTTGGGCTTGAAACTTTTAAGTTACTTTTTATTTTATTACTCTATAAGAAAACTTTTATCCTGAATTACTTTTAAAGTATAATTTTAAATAAAACACAAAGACATTTTATATTATTTATAAAGAAGAAATGCGTATCTCACGTTTGTTTTGAGGCCCGTCTATTTTTAGACCCGATGAGGTGCTTTTCAATTTGACTTGCTACTGCGTTGTAATATCCAGAGTTGAAGCCTGAGTTTCAGTCTTCTCTGATAGTAGTCGGTTCATACTTTACAAAAGATAAAATGGTGTAAATTTGTAAATCTTCACTGTCTTGGTTTAGAGAAAAAGGATAATAACGTTGTTTAAATTAGCATAAAAAACATATATTTAATTGGTCCTTCGAGCTGGATTGACTATAAAATAATAAATATATATAATTATTTTGAAAACCAATATTATGTTCGCTTCTAAATATAAATGCGACACCAATATTTAATTTAAAAAAAAAACTCGAGAATATTTTAAAAAATGACTTTAAAACGGTTGAATGCCCCATTTAATCCGTCATCGTCTTAATTTACGACCGTTTCGTTACCCCTCCAACGAAAGTCGATGAGCCGTGATTTGTATGCCAAAACTTTCACAATACAGCTCTAAGTTGGTATTATTACGTATAGCACCACTTCATGCGTATGCGAGGGTTGTTGGTGAAATTGTTAAAATGTCACCATTAATTAAATAATTTGATGATTTATAATGTTACACGGTGTTTAATGATCCGATACGGATACTGTTTTTATTGGCATATTATGTTACTGTTAATAATTTGTAGATCGTAAGTAAAAAAGACTTAATATTTATTAAAGAGTTATCTTCTTTGACTGTTGATATTTTAAAAAGAACTGGAAATCTTAAAACGATTTATTTTTTATTTATATAAGCTTTATGCTACAGCATTAGTATAGAGTTAATATCCTAGGCACTTTCTGCTAGTAAACCTAAAGGTAATAGAAGCATATGGGAAACAAGATACACAGGTATTTTTTTTATGGTATGGGCCGGTCAAAATGATTATACTCTGCCTGATGGAAAGCATAAGCAGAATCTAAAGGTAATGTTCACCTTACTCATTGCGAATTTGCATCATTGGGCCTCCGGTCTCGCACTCACCAACGAAACACGACAACACGAATGCTGTCATTTAAAGTTGATCTTCTGTACCAGAGTACGGAGTATAAGAGTCCCTGGTCGAGCCGGTCTGTTTGTGCTGAATCAGGGAGGCTCAAGTACCTTAAAATCAACTGAATAATGGATTTATTTATATTATTTATTGTTATTATTATATATATAGGTACATAAGGCGATATAGTTTATTATATATCATATCAACAACTCATAACGTCCCACTGCTGGGCTCGGGTCTCCTCTCAGGAGAGGGTTAAGGCCATACGTCCCCACGCTGGCCAAGTGCGGGTTGGGGACTGGCAAGACAACGTTGTGGCTACGTAATCTTACCGTCGGATGTTTTCAAGCCGCCCAAAGGCCTCCAACTAAGCTTCACGACTGTTATCCTATGATAACAACCGGGAACGACTGCCTAACGTGACCTCTGAATCACGGAAACGCTCATGATAACATGCCACTAGCGGTCACCCATCCAGGTACTGACCGCGCCGTCGTTGCTTACCCTCGGTGATTGTTTCTAAACACCGAGTGCAACTGGGCTGTGAGCGCCTCATAAAGTAATAAAATATAGTTTAGTAAGTTCGTAATATCACAAATATTGCCATCCCAAGAGTTAGCGCCATTCCAGAGAAGAACAAACTGATTTCAAAACCAGTATTTACATAGATATATCATTCACTTTCAAGGAATTAGAATTTAAAAACAAAATGTCGCTTTGTTTATTTATGAGTTTCGGAAAAGAGTAATGTGAAAATGTAAATGGAAATTTTATTTGTTGTTTTTGGGAAAAACAAGTTGAATTTCATTCCGAAATTCTTTTTTCAGGGTAGATGATGTTACGGTTAACAGAGAATTACATGAAGTATTCAAATTTTGGGCTTATTTGGGCGTAATATTGAAAGTAATTATTACATAATCTGACGAAATAACATTAACTGATGTCACTAAAATTATTCTAAATTTAATCTGGATGCACATATTCTTGTACTTATTAAAATACAGACAACCATTGAGAAGAAATAAAAGTTGAACGTAAGTTCAACTTTAACTTCAAGTTAGATTCCTCATGTGTTTCTTGTTCATTCAAAAGACCTCTAAAATAAGAGCATAGCATTCTATAACAATCTGTATACGTAAGTATACAGATTGTTATAGAATACGTAAGTATACAGATTGTTATAGAATGTTATGCTCTTATTTTAGAGGTCTTTTGAATGAACAAGAAACACATGAGGAATCTAACTTGAAATCAAATAAATTGAAATTTTCCTACTGATTTTTACCATATTGGTAGAAACATCAAATTTTATTTCAGTAAACTGTCTTTTTTTGTTATAGAACTAAAAATGTACTCGTATATTATCCATATGTTTGGTTTTTAATATATTTTGTATCATACATATCAGTCCTCCATTTAAAATTATTCCAAAATTTATGTTAATTCTGTTGTTCAAAAATTTTCGAAACTAAACTAAAAATCACTAAAAATAAGTTTTGACGTCAGACTTTGACTCTCAATGATTGACTAAGATTAGATATGATACACTTGAAACAGTCTTTGTCTAAATATATACTTTAAAAAATGCATTTTGGCAATCATTTCACTAAAATAAGGGGTATATGGAAGATAATTTTAGAACAGTTTTAGTTTAGTGATACAACCGTTTTGTAGTAGTCATTAAATATAACTAAAAAGCGACTTATACAAAATCATTAATTACATCCACACCCATTCTTTATCCACGCCGTATATTAAAGCATCGATATTTGCACTCTGGGGAGCAAAGGCAGTTAACAATCTGGTACACAGAATTCCTTTTACCCCGCGCGCATATCTGAGCTATGTCTTGGTCCAATATATTATACGCTATTTGATCTGTACTGGGAATGGGTGTATATGATTGTGTGATGTGTTTATATCGACAACAAAGAACGCTATAATATTCTTTTTTTACGTATATACGTACGTACGTATTACGTACGAAATTATTTACGTATCCATATTATTTATTATCGTTATCTCCACAAAAAATGCTAATGAGCTATTTTGTTACGAAAACAGAATAAAGAATATTGGAGTATGATGTTTTAGGACATATGAAATGTATTATTGGTGAAATGTTTTCTTATAATAGATTTAAAATAATTCTTCACGCAACTAAATAAACAAGGTTAGGAAAGTCACTTATTCTTTTCCTTTTATCGTACAAGTCACTCTTACGGAGGCCTAAACTCTTCTATTTTCCTTCTGATTAACTCCGAGGAAAGGGCAAAGCCATCTCTAGCTGGTGAAGCGCCCGCATGCAATCATTACTCTAGCGCCCTTTAATAAGCGTAGCGAGCTTTCAGTAAGCGTGCAGATTCATTAGTGCCGTTGCCGGCGCCCCTAACATTGCTGTACTAACCTGCACTATAGGTAAATACGCCCCAGGGAGAGGGTACACAGATGACGTTAGCGTACTTGTGACTGTTGAGCCACACATATAAAAAGCTGATGGTAGCTCCCACCATCAGGAAATTCGTCTTCTCATGTGCCACTTACATTATATAAAGAAACCGTCTCACAGTCTCACAAGGAGCTATAAACTCATTCTTTCAATTCATGTAGGTTGCCCTATACGTAACCGTTTTTATCATTAAAATCATTGACGCCCAATTTTGAGGAATCACTTTGAGATTACGTTATAAAAATCCCCTGTTTATATTACAGATTTTTAGAATTTAATTTCAAAAGAATTTATTTGTCATAATTATAACTTGCATTTCAAGGAAAGTATTAAATCAATCTACTGTGCATCTATCATGCATGAGCCGGCTCGACCGAAGTGATACCACGACCTTACAGAAAACCGGTATGAAACAGCGCCTGCGTTGTGTTTCACCGAGTGAGTGAGGATACTGGAGGCCCATATCCAACCACTCCCCCATTGCTCTCCCTATTCCCCAAAGGTCAGAAGCGCACTTGTGACGCCTCTGGTACTGCGAGTGTTCATGTAATCGCTTACCATCAGGCGATACGTCTGCTCATTTGCCCCTATACCATAAAAAACAATCACATTAAAAATAATAATTGTACATTGTATTATCTATCTCTCAATCTTGGTTATTGAAAACGACCGTTAAGTTAGAGTATTTAGACAGAAGTTTGTATGATAGATAGTTTTACCTATCTCATTTAAAAATATTTTCAATATTTTTTTTATTATTTCGGACAGTTACCATTCAACGCCATCTAGTCCCAAGCTAAGTAGAGCTCGCGTAGTGAGTACTAGACAACTGCAATAAATACAAAATTATACTTTTTTTGTATATATATGTATAGAAATCACCCAAACTCCGAAACAAATATTTGTAGATCATACAAATATGTGATCCGAACCGGGAATATAACCCGTGACCTCAAGCACACTTTAGTTTTTCTTTTTCCTTTATTTTGCAATGCTATGTGAGTCGGTACTTTTTTTCTCTGACATTAAATTTCATCTTAATAGACATTCTCTTTTATAACCCGTCAATACCCAAGAGTCTTTCTCAAGGGAGGTTGAAATAAATAAGGAAATACAGGTGAAAAGAAAATTGAAAGTAATGATGGTCGCTAATGCCCAACCCATGGATAATCCCTTAGGGTCTGGACTGAAATTGTAAGATACCCTAGATACGAGATGGGTTAACTTTATTCTCGGCTACAGATAATCCCATTTCTTAACAAGTTGAAATAAAATATAGTATAATGGTTCGAAGTAATCTTCGAAGTTGTAGGTATTTATATTATAAGATTATCGGCTACTCTTACACAACATTTATTATAAAAATATATACAAATTTTTTTGTTATCATTATGACAAAATCGTTTCGATTGTTTTTAATGATAAACAAAACAAAATTGATAACAAAAACGATGATAACACAAGCACATGCATTAGAAATTTATTAAATTTTTTATTAGTTGTTAAAAACAACATAAATATCTGGAAAAAAAGATACAGAATACATTTCAAACTCTGGCAAATGGAACCGAAAATGGGCTGGCAAAATGTTCAATATGAGTTTCTAATGTTTCAGCAACAAGGGAGTGGAATCTGTATTTTTATCTTGTAGCCAGTTTAAATTGTTTTAGAGTTTTAATGAGTTTGATGAGGGCTTGTATATTCAATAAAGAATATTCTGTAAAAAACTTCATGACGACGCTTAAAAGTATTTGGGTGCTGGTATAGACCCTATTTGATTNTTATTATTATTATATAGACCCTATTTGTAAGTACATTGTCATGTAATTTTAACAGTGCTCCGTATTTTCAGTAGAAACAAAAGAGAATATATACACTCGTATTTTGATAGAGCACGATTTACAAGTTTAACTTTACCCCGATCAAACTCTTTCGAAGAATAGATGTCTTTTGGATTTGTCACACTTTATGTTGTTTTACAACGGTGCTTCATACTTCTTTTTATTATATTTGGACATAAATATAGGTAATCTAAAGTGTGTTCGCCTGCAAATAAACTATAAGGTATAGCAAAGACTGTATTCTTAAATTCCACCGATATCAACATAATCCCATTTTGTTCGTAACTCGATATTTTCAACTAATCCTTTTTATTGCACGTGTTGATTAAAACAGTGTTTTACCCCTCGCTTAATCTAACACTTGTCTCCCTTGATACGATTAATTGGTATCGTTAACCAGATTTATCGGGTAGTGTTGCTCCTCGGTACACCCCTACAAGTCGTGACTCATTTACTTAATGTATGAAGGAGAGTGCCCTTATTTGTGTCACAATGAATCTAACAAAAAGTTCTTTTTGAAGTTCAAACTTTGTCTTTTAAAAGATTACACGTATTGTAATTTGAGAATATTTTAAACGAACCTAATATTAACATATATTGACTGTAGTGGTTGAAACGCTCACCATGACGCTTTTTACTGTGCTGTGTTGCGGATTCGGATAGAGTAATACTTTTTGTAGGTGTTCCTAAGTTTCTTTCTTAAATTGTTTTCCTAAGTCTAGATGTTTTTGGGTTCAGTTGATATAAGTTTATCTCTCTATTTAAAAGAAAAAGTAATATAAACAAGGTTACACTAAATGAATCAACAGAAAAATACAATAAGCAAACGTTTAGCTTTCTTACTTACAGCTCAAAAAATCAAATATATACCAATAAATAAAAATCAAAATCGTGTACAGATGTAAGCATCATAAATCACCGTTACTTGGCTACATTAGTCCGAACAGATTACTTATATTAAATCCACCACAAATACAATATAATTCAACAATAAGTACACCAAAGGACATGATGTTTTGTGTATTATTCGCGAGGTTGTTTGTCATAGCTAATGGTTTTTACGATATATGTTATAATCTCTATATTTTTTGCCCCATGTTTTGGGTAAACAAATAATGTGTTATGTACCACGGCTTTGTAGATCGCTTTAGCCGTGGAGCATGCTACTGACAATGGTTACAGCCCTATTGTTAAGGATAATTGAAAATGCGGGTATAATCGACGCTTTCTACATGTATTGTTATTACAAAACTCGAACAGATGAACGGTGAATATAAAACTGGTAAGCCGCTTTGAATATTTTGATGCTGCGTTATCAATTAGTATAAAAAATTTTGATTCGAGTAAGAGCAGGGATATTTGATAGAAAAGAAGTATTAATAAGTAACGTTTGAAGTATTCAGAATGATTGTTATAGGAAAAAATTGGAACAATGTTTGCAGTTCAAGAGATTTCAGCCACCCTCTGATAGCAGATGTAACTAGAGCATTGAGGAAATAATCCACTTAACTGTCTAGACAGGTGGATGCTGGAGGCAAATTGAATAATTAACACAAAATCTTTTTTATTAAACTTTTCCTTAACTTGCCTGATGGTAACTAGAGTGAAACCCCCTGCAAAAGTTATTAACAAAACAAAAAATATACTAAAAATATAACAATTCTCTACAATATTTTACTTATGTTGTAATAATGGTCTAAGAGTTGGTGAACGATTTTGAGTAAACATCTCACAAAACAGTACTCAAAATAGTTAACCAGGTCTCGGAGTTTTTATTTCTCGAAAAAACTTCACAATTTATTTATTAACACTGCAGAGGTAAATGGCGTTTAAGTAAAATGTTAAAAACTAGGTAAATTGAAGGAAGCACTTCAAGTGCACGTTCCGGTTTCAAGCGAAATGCCTGGCCGGCCACTGCTATGGCTTCCGCCCGGTGACCACAGCAATGCCCCACGTACGGAGTTTTATAACATGTTTGTATAACCGCGAACATCAAACACCTGAATTTAAAACTTAACCTATACCTGATCAAACAAGCTGTTTATATACATATACTAGCTTTTACCCGCGGATTCGCCCGCGTGTATCTCAGTTATCGTGGTAAAAAGCGTAATGTATGTCCTTTAAGATCCAAAGTACCTTCATTCCAAATTTCATTGCCATCGGTGCAGCCTATGAGGCGCAAAAGCGTAACAGATAGACACAGTTAAGTACGCTCGAATTTATTATGGAAATAGACAAATATATTATAACTTATCTTCACATGAATCACACACGGTAGTCTGATATCAAACTGTACTATTAAAACCAGACTGCTGATAAATGTACTCATACTTTTCTATATATGTATAGATACATGCTATTTTAGACAAATTACCCCCCATACGTTAAATAAATGATCGTAATCAATCACACACATTATTGTCCTAGGCGGAAAAAATCCACGATCTCCTGTTAGCGGTCAGGGTCCACACAAATCACATACAAAATGCAGATAAAAATGATATATTAAGGATGTAATACTAATATTTGTAGTATTAAGAGTCGAATGGGCACTGAACGGAACGATCAAAGTGCAATATTTTTTTTTTATCCTTTAGTATCGCGTTAAGCAATTCGACGTGGTTATCTACGGACAATGCTCTATAAGTTGGGGTGGTCAGAATTGATATTTATTTGAAGTTGTTGTAGCAATAAATCACACTTAATTTTTTAGGATGAAGATATTGAAATGATGCTCCAAAATTTTGCATTTGTAATACCTATTTGGTTTGTTGTGGACAAAGACAATCACGTTGTTTAGGCGGTTATAGTGATATTTAAAATAGTCGATAAATACTCCATTGATGAAGTCGTGATTGGATAAAATGACCTGAATTAGAATGATGATTGGATGAAATGAATATTAATAATACTTCGTAAAATCTATTAACTGTAGTTTTTTTTACATACTTTAACAAACTTTAGAAAATACTATCATTTCATTTAAAAATTTTCAATCAGACATCAAGAAGATAAAATTCTGTACTGAAAACATTACAGGAAGAAGTTTACGTCTTTGATAAAAATAATAACTTGTGATATTTCACACCGTCCACTTCAAGACTTTAGATGTTAGTATGCTTTATTATATTAACATAATGCAGATAAATTCAATCTAAACAGAAAACATGACCATATTCACACAATCATTTGTGCAGGGTTGGAAATACACCCATCTCGTTGTGTTTAGCGGCTTTAATAATCAACGCAAGGTAAACTAACATACATACATTGTATTATTATACAGTAATAGAACCAAAACAAAAAATATAGGATTGTGTGTAGAGTGCCAGATTAGTAATTGGATTGGCCTATTTCTTCACCTGCCAGTAAGTTAACTGTTACGGCGCCAACACACATTCAAGCATAACAAATTCTATTATGGTTATTGTTTTATGTTTGTCGGTGAGGCCGTTGGTTAAGCTCTACTTATCACAGTATGGTCTTTAACTTGGTATTTTCTGATTATGTAACAAACAAACAACAACCCATAATGTCCCACTGCTGGGCTCGGGTCTCCTCTCAGGAGAGGGTTAAGGCCATACGTCCCCACGCTGGCCAAGTGCGGGTTGGGGACTGGCAAGAATACGTTGTGGCTACGTAAATCTTGCCGTTGGATGTTTTTAAGCCGCCCGAAGGCCTCCAACTAAGCTTCACGACTGTTATCGTATGATAAGAACCGGGACCGACTGCTTAACGTGACCTCCGAATCACGATGATCACGATGATTATGTAAATATGAAAAAAAGGGGAGTTTTAAGTAAATATTTTTTGTGATCATTTGACACACGAAGTTATTTGGCTTCGAACTAAGCATAGTTGGTTCTGTAACAGCTAGATTGACTGACTGAATACTTATATACCTTTTTGTAAATACATTCATAATATACGCAGAGAACACCTAAGCTTAGAAATAAATATTTGTAAATCATATAAACTGACGGGTCCAACCCGGCAGTCGAACACTATAACTCAAATACAGCAGTTGCATACGCTGCCACTGCACCACATAGACAGTGTTTGGTTTTTTCAGAAAATAAATTTAAACGTTTTCATAGTTCTGTAAAATATTAACCATATTTGATAACTGGTCAGATAACACCTTTGATAAAAATTGAAATCTGAGTCGTCATTAATTTGTAAGTTTATTTTTCTTGGATTAGGTGGTAGTACTGCTCACATCAGAGAGATGTGACACAGTATACGTACTTCCTCTATGTTTAAACAAGAAATTTTCTATCTTAAATATTCTACTATCTTTGAAATTTCATATCCAATTCCGAATTCGGGTAACTGAGACTCTAGTACTTTCCAGTTGTTTTGCCCGGAGTTCTAAATGATGCAAGTATTACTCGCAACGGGTATCACAGAGGCAGCCATGTTGAGCTTGGTCGGTTGCATTGCCCCGAGTATGATACCGTACAAGGTCCTTGTTACCAACTCTAAACCTGGTTTGGTTTTTGACCTCTTGGTTATGTTATCGATTTGTCAACTGGTAACAAAATGGAGAATAACAATGTGGTCTTGGTTAGATGTTGTATATGATTTACATCTGGTTGTTTTTAGATTAAGGCTAACATATATAGAACTAGAATTTGACTTTTGTAAAACGTGTAAGAGTAAATAAAATAGAAAAATGTGAATAATATGTCACAATTTCTTTTGCAATCGAACGTTTAAATAGAACACGAGAAATAAAACTATTACAAAATATTTAACTTGAGTTGTATCTTTATCAAAGTTTGAATCTACCAATGAAATGCTTGTCATAGTATAAATATCACAAGTTCAAAATGAATGATTGCAGTTTTCCCAACTCAGTTAAGACTGATTTATATGGGTCCAGCTGTAAATAAATAGACGTACCACCGTCTAACCATCAATAAAATGTTCACAAACATATCACTCACTAAAGTTAAGACAGTTTTGATAGATTCGACGACAATATTGTAATTTATTTCGGCCACAGACGCATTTTATAAATTGGTTTTCAAATTTTGTACAAACCAATTCTAAAAAATGATTGGATGCCGTTCAATATCGTTGTTAGTGAGAGAAATACATACAATAAGGTTGATTTGCCTGGTGGATGTGTAATATTAAAGCTATAACTGTGAAAGCTTATCAAAATCTGAAACAATAGTAGTTGTTGTTGCCACGTAGCTCTGCTCATAACGCATGCAAGCGAGCAAGCTTGGTAGTGCGGCAAATCAAAAGGTTCGTTAGTACTTTGGAATTCTTTGGTGGTCTATTGTAATTGTTATAATAGGATAAGAATCTAAAATACTTTATCACATTTTTTATTCGGTTTTCGATACTCAAAAAATAGACAATCCCTATCGGAGATATGATGCCCACAAACAGGTTTAATATACTTATTGATACAATAAAATTCTACGTTGCTTTTATTTTGCATCAGGATTAAAAGAAGAATTCTCTGATTGACATGTATTGTGTTATTTTTTAATCTTTATTTACGGAGCTTAGCCATAATCATAGTTATGTCGTTCCATCATAGCCACTTTTTAATTTCAGATAAGTGTCAAATATTCAGCATCATCAACAACTCATAATGTCCCACTGCTGGGCTCGGGTCTTCTCTCAGGAGAGGGTTAAGGCCATACGTCCCCACACTAGCTAAATGCGGGTTGGGTACTGGTAAGACAATGTTGTGGCTACGTAAATCTTACCGTTGGATGTTTTTAAGCCGCCCAAAGGCCTCCAACTAGGCTTCACGACTGTTAACCTACGATAACAACCGGGACGGACTGCTTAACGTGACTTCCGAATCACGGAGATGCTCATGGTAACATGCCACCAGCGGTCACCCATCCAGGTACTGACCGTGCCGTCATTGCTTACCCTGGTGATTGTTTCCAATCACCAAATGCAATTGAGCTACGAGCGCCTCAAATATTCAGCATACAAATCATAAAAAGCCTTAGTTGTATCTGTTAAAAGACTGGCCAGGATGCTAATACATCATTCATTACATCTCTGAGATGTTGGTTTCGTGTACCTTATATCAAAACTTGTTCTTCATTCATATATTTTGTAGTAAAACTCTGCTGTAATTGGTGTAAAAATAATAAAGCTAATACATCGTTCGTTACCGTTTTCGTGACTAGGACTACACCTACAAAGAAACATAAATTAATTACGTGGAAGAAACGATACAAACTAATTTCATTGTACTCATATTTTGTGGTTTAAAATATGTTCATTTTCATTAATTGAAAAACCAAGAAAACAAAGTACGTAATAACATTTAATCGCAACTAATTCTGTTATGGAAATGTTTTCTTCATGCAAAATTAATTCTAATTATGTTTAATCTCATCTGCTAACATTTTCTGTGGCAATGAGGCATAGAGAAGGTGTGGTATAATTAAGAAAAATCTACTCTTAAGCTTTTTGAGTCATCAGAGAGGCCATTCCTTTCAGTTGTGCCAACATAAATTTAATACATAATGTTTTTCATAATACCTTAATCTGCCGTCCGCTTACTGTGATTAGCCGCGCTCGCCTTTGAACTTGAATAACCTTATTATTCATTAAAGGCTTTACATGGAATTTCTCCTCAAGAAGTTTATGTAATCTGGCTACGCCTTAATCCGGTAAAAAGGATCTCAATGCGATTATGATTTTTTTATTGCGGAAGGTAAGATCGGTTCAGCCTAGTACAGATTCTAAAGCAAATAAGCAGTTAGGACGCGCTGTATGAGTTAAAGATCCAGGAGCAAGGATCTAGTGCTCATATAAGACAGTATTGCTTAGACCTACACCTTCGGGGAGTTGATGTAGACGTAACGTTATAAAGAAAGTTGGCAGTCGTAAGGACTGCTGACAGAAGAGAAAACTTATAACTTAGAATGTTATTTGTATTTTTTTTAAATTAATCTTATAAACATCAAACTTTAGAATGTCGGTGACGAGAACCTATAAGATTTTTCCCTACCAAAAGTACTCAACGCGGCCAAAGAAGTTTTGTGACAGCAACATGTCGGTGTCGCGATAACGCAAACTCATAAGATTTTCTCCTATCAAAAATGGCTCAACGCGGCTAAAGAAGTTTTGACTTCCAAAATATTTCAATTCCTCTAAATGGTTATTTATGTTTTCTTGAGCATCTAGCGGCGAATGAAAAAAATATTATGTTCCTTAGTGAATTGGAATGAAACAAATTTGTCAGTGATTTTTAACTATTCACGTGTTTGTGCCCTAGAAGAGGAGCTGAGTACATTAAATTGAAGAATCACCACATTTTTACTTAAGAATTACTACTTAATTAGTTTCTTGAATATATAGTAAATTGAAACATTATTGCGTTAAAAAACTGTGTAAAAAAACGTAACATCTAAAACGCCATGGGTTGCCAGAATAAATATGTTAAAAGACAAATAGCAACTGTAATTTTTGGATACCGACTAACCTATGTAAGTTATCAAAGCTCTGCCTATAATATCTTAGAAAAAACATATTTCTTCGTAAAGTATTACAATGTAATTTTTCCAAATATTTGTTAAGCGTCCTATTTGTGTTGTGTTTAATGCTATCACCGTACGATATACAACTGCCTCGGTGGCGCAGGGTAGCTTAAACGACTGCCGTACTTGTTTGTTTCGGAGTTTGGGTATTTTCTATGCAAAATACGTATGTATTTCCAAAAAAGTATGTATATATTTATTTATATCAGTTGTCTAGTACACATAATATAAGCTCTGCTCGGTTGGGATTAGATGACGCTCTGTGTTAGATGTCCGAAAATATTTTTTTTATTATATACTGTTATTATTATTATCTGATACTCTTCAGCATTAGTTCTAAATATAGCAGAAAATAACAACTAGATATACTGATAGTTTGATGTTATGAAAGTTAACTACATTTACAATAGTAAAGCTGATCGTAAATTCAAATCAATCCATACGCATTGCTCTACAGAAGGAACGCAAAACACTGCTGAATATTTTAAAGTCACGCTTCACCTATCAATATTCTATTTCTGTTATATTGCTTGTAAAGAGCTTTCAGACTGTATATTTATTTATATGATCTGAGTGAAAATTTCCTTATGTTCCGTATTGACTCATAAATTCTTTTCCCGATTTCGTTTGATAGGTACTTGCACTCATTTTCTGAAGGAGGATTTGGTTTATCTTCTTCTATGGTTGCAAAATTAAGCCAATCGTTGTTTTTTACAAACTGAAAATTGCGTGATTAGTAAGCACTATTTCTATTATACCGTTCATTATATTAAATAGAAATTCAAAAACTTATAAAAGCTATGTAATCTATAAAAACTTATAAAAAATAGTAGGGAGGCAAGCATAAATACAGGTGAAACTAGTAAAAGCGCTTTTAAAACCAAAAATGAGATGAAAATGAAACTTTAATTTAATTTGCGACTAAACTTCTCTTCAAACTTTTTGTACACTGCACAAACTCCAACTTTCAAACAAAACAAAACAAAGTTCTACAGAATATCAAAACCTTTATATTATATTCATGGCGCATTAAAAACATTTAGATTTCGCATAATAACTGAGAACATTTACAACACATGCCTGAAGGCAGGAAATTACTTCAACTTTATAACTTTACGGTATTTAGAAACAGACGCTTCTGTAGAAATGAAGTATCGCCAGAATACGGGTGCTATTGTTCTTCGCACACCCTTTCTATTCTCTCGTTTTAACACTTGATATACGCCTCGATTTTTGTCGACTTTTGAAACCTTGCTGTATTAAAACCATTCTAATTGGGAACACCGTTAGTGCCTGGATTCTCAAAAGTGAATTAAATCTACAAGGCCATTTCAAGTTAAGAATATAAAAAATGAGAATTTAGCAGTATTGATAAAGTTTCAAGTTATGTGTATCTAAATATTTCAGAAAAAAATAACGATTACATTAGTTTTATGAATAATGTTATCGTTATTTACATAATTTAGAATAAATTTGACTATTGAAAAAATAATCACTAAGCTCTTCGAACCTTTATTATCGTAGCTAAGCATAATCTGTTGGTCTTACCAAATAATTAAAAAGGAAATGAATTCAAACGAGACTGGCTTACCAACAACGACTTAAAGTTCCATCAGCCATCATTAAATCAGAACCAAAGATGCCAGACTATGGTATGTCAAAACTTCCAACATTGTTTTTTCTATAGTTGGATGGTTAACAGTAATCTAATGAAAAAAGGTTGTCAATTTTGCCAAAGTTGTCGATCTGATCACACAAATCAATATGGTTACTTGTTCAAAGAGTCCTTAAAATTAAATAAAAAGTAAAAATTCAAAGAGAAGATAGTTCTGGTATCAAACTCATTAAAATAAATGAGCAAGAACTAAAACATAAAAAAAAACAAACAAATGAAACAAGTATACCTGACTGTCAAAACATCACCTTTTCACAAAAACTCAACGATAAAAGAAACCCTGAAATTAAACGTTGAGCGAGAGCTAAAGCTGAAAATGCTTCTCGTATTGATCCTGCAAATAACAAAGGGACAAAGGGCATATCGATGGTGGCAAAAGTCAGCGTACTTATGTTTCATTCATTCAGCGCGGATGCAAGGCCGTTATCTATTTAACAAAGCCCCGCAATTGTTCATGCAGATTTAATCAGTCGGTGCCTAATACCCACCGATGCCAGCTGTGTGGGTACAAATAAACCAAGATTACAAATATCCGACGTGCTGTGTTTCATCGGTCGCTTGGTGCATATGCCGTATTTCAATTTCAATAGGTTTATTGCCAGCTTACCGTTCTTAATCTACCTATCACATTTCGTTTGTTACGATCGGCCGATATGTTGACTGATTTTAATGATTTATATTTATCTGTAAAATTTATTGTTTCGTGTATTTAAAAATATTATACATTGTCGATATAAAAGTAAGAGATAATTCTCGAAACCTGGTACACAATGAGCGGTACTTGTATATCGTACCTTGTAATTCAATTGTGTTCAGATGAGCAAACAAACGGCTTCAGATACCGTAAAAGATTGGGACAATTTACTAGACGGAAGTACACCAACGAATATCGGAACTCGTTTGGTGGCAAAGAGAAGAGTCCAATGCGATGCAAATAAGGGATTTCGTGCACTGTTTTCATCAAAGATATTAGTCTATTTTCTATTGATTTTCAACGTAATTCACGAGCCAACGAGAGCACGTGACTATTAGGGATATATTTTTCAGTGCTAACATTGACTTTGCACTTCAGGTGCTCGTGTGAAGTGTATGTGGGGATTTAGATTTACTTGAATTGTTCATGTTAACTTGACTTACAGTATTTTTTGGAGTGCCTCTAAATAAGATGACTGCAAAGTTGAATAATTAAAAACATTGTTAGTTACACCTTGCTTACCAATTTAAATAACTTTAAAAGTTGAAAAGCAGCCATTTATATTACAATATACATTTACTTAAAATTTAATTCATCATCAAATTAATATTTGAATTAAAGGGATTTCGATCATAAAGTTAGCGCTTTTAAAAGTAGGGTCTGTGTCGAGTTTTCCTTATATTTGCCTTATAAAGATGAAAATTAAATAATATTACAAAAAAGTAAAACATAGCTGTAATGAAATGACAAAATATTTAGAAATATTGAAAACGATTCAGAATCGTTTTTCGAGTGAATTCTTTGCCCGTAAGCGCAACATAACCAATATTGATTAAATTAATTAGGAAATTGAACGTTCGTGAAGAGGGGAATAAACCAAATTTGTATATCCATTTGTTCGTAATAGTATTACTGTTTGAGCACTTTTTTCTCAAAGAAGTCTTTTGAATAATTTCGAATATTTATTTTATTTAATTTTCCCATACGAGTGCCCCCTAATCGACCTGACAAACGGAGCCGAAACTTACGGTGCGGTTGGTTTACAAGCTCAAAGTCACTCAGCGTGCTATGGAAAGGACAATGCTCGGCGTTACTCTGAGGGGTAGCATCAGGAATGAGGAGATCCAATAAAGAACTAACTCCATGGACATAGCCCACTGGATTTGAAAGCAGAAGTGGCAGTGGGCTGGCCATATTATATAACCAACAACCGTTGGAGTAGAAGAATTCTAGAATGGAAAATGTGTCTCGGTAAACGTAATGTAGGATGACCACAGGTCACGTGATGTGACGACTTGTGTAAGATGGCTAGCAAGAGCTGAATGCAGGTAGTCTAAAATAGATCAAAGTGGCTTGCAATGGGAGAGGCCTTTGTCTTACAGTGGTGTATTACAATAGGCTGTTTGTAATGATATGATTGGTATACTTGGAATACTTGGACACAGGTAAATAAGAGGTAAAGTCGCCTTGCCACCTCTTTCTGTCTCCTCTACGGTACTAGTAACAATATACGTAGAAAATATAATATTATTAGACAATTTGACTACTGATTCTAATGCTAGCATCAAAATAACCGAAACAAAATGGAATGTATACATAGTTTTAGCATTATGGTTACAGACATTTAACATTGAGAAGTAAAAAAAAGTATATATGTGTTTATATTAGTTGCCTAGTACCAATGATACAAGCTCTGCTTAGTTTGGGCCTAGATGACGTTGTGTATTAGATATCTGAAAATAATTTATAAGCATTCCACTATTACGATAAATCACTTACGAACAACAAAACAACAGCATACAAAATAATGTTTCAATGCAATATTGTACTACACAATATTCTGCACCCTGTCATACATACAGTAAGTCACGTTACTTGGCCGTATGAATAACTGAATTTTTAATAATGGGGGCAGTATTATCGTCCGTATTCTGCGACATATCCTCCTAGTAACTCTACAGAGTATGTGATATTAATACTCAACACTTTATGTAAATTAAAGAGTAATATAATATTACCGCACAGGGACGCTCCGACGTAACCGAACAAATAGAATTAAAGTGCAGTTTGTGGAGTACTTTGTTGCTAAACTATATTTTCGCAGAACCCTCGAGTTCCACCGGAAGCAAAATATGTAAATACAGAAAAACGGCCAATGACTTTATAATCTATTTTATATAGTCTTCTTTTACTTTACCAGCTTTAATATAAGGGTCTATGTAATATTCTGGAGTATTGGCTATTAACTGTAAACTTTTATGTATATTTACTAAGCAGTTTTCACATAATATATTTTGCTTCGTACACATACAATACAAGTTTATCAAGCTGCACGCGACAGAATTAAACACCCGAAAGTGTGTGCGGGTCTGAAGACACGTAAAAACTGTATATACCTCTTTTTGTAGTCGTGTCACAAATGCAGGCGATAAACCTGTTTCATTTATTAGTAAACGATAAATAGTCACTGCTAGTGTGAGTCCTAAATATGAACTGACGGACTGAGTCGGTTTAAGCCAGCTTCTCTCAAAAAAGAACCAAGCAGTAGTGTACCGTGTTACCGTGGGAGAGCCACGCTTCGGCATGAATGAGCCGGTTCGACCGGAGTGACACCACGGCCTCACAAAAAACCGGTGTAAAACAGCGCTTACGCTGTGTTTCATCGAGTGAGTGAGGATACCGGAGGCCCATACCCCAATCCAACGCCCCCTATCCCCCTCACCATCCCCCTTCCCCCCAGGCCGCCATAGTGTGGGTCAACATTCTGCATTGTTCTTTTTCGCATTGAGGATGGTGACCACCACTCTTGGATTCTGNCCCAATCCAACGCCCCCTATCCCCCTCACCATCCCCCTTCCCCCCAGGCCGCCATAGTGTGGGTCAACATTCTGCATTGTTCTTTTTCGCATTGAGGATGGTGACCACCACTCTTGGATTCTGCTCATGCTTTCCATCAGGCAGGGCAGAGTCACTTTGGCAGATTAAGTATAAAAAAAAAGTATATATTGGCATGCACTTCAAATTATGGAATGATTTTTTTCTTACATTATCTAGCTTACGTTCTCCGCATGATAATGCGAATACGGTAGGATTCATTCTTTGATACTGGGTACTGGGTTCCAAACTAGCTGAAAATCTCTGAAATATAGATCTAAGTTGAACCGTTCTTTAGGTAATATAAATACAATTTAAGAAAATACTTCTTCTGCAACTTTTTTTTTCTTTCTTTATTCTGGTGAATATTTTAACTTTGTGTAACATTACGTACCAGACAGTATTTGTAAAAGCAATTTAATACCACGCTGTAATAACACATTGGTCTATAAACTACAATGTTTCAGAAACTTCTTTGGATTTTGTTACAATGTGATTATAAAGTTCAACACCTGGTGCAATTACTATGCACGTTAACTTTTGATGGTTATGTTACACTTGATAGGATTCACTTAAGTGTCTGTATGATGTGCAAATATTTCTTTCGGAGTTTGTTTATTTTTGATGTATAATAATATACATACGTATTTACCAAAAATCATTTAGCTTGCATAGTACTATTTCTGCTAAGTTAAATCCTTTTTTAAAAGAACAGGGGTAAACGAGCAAGCGTTCACCTGATGGTGGCCGATTACCCATGGACAGCACCAACGCATTAAATTTAAAGATTTACGATATTATAGAAAAGAGCGTATTCTCACCTCATAGATGGTCAATGCATTCGTGGTACTCCTCTGTTTATTTACTCAGTATTTCATAATAAAACTGAGACATTTAAATAGCAACCAATAATTTATATCATCCATTGTTTTAATTACCTTAATTTCAGAGGTATGAAATAATCTGTTATTCTACTCACGAGGCCGGCCTATTTCAGGCTTATAAAGGTATAACGCTTCTGTAAGGCGTTTTATACAACAACTTTATACCCGCTTACGAAGCAAGGACGACGAGAATGATGTAGTACATTATTTTAATGATATTCTATTTCTTTAGGGCATTTCCTCGTTGTAAATTACAGATTGTCGTGCCAACTAAACTATTAGTAGATGTTGTCGATTTCCTGGGGCAGTGGCTCACTAATTACATCATTAGGCGCTGTGTTTTTATGCTTCAAATATTTGAAAGATGCGTGAATACTTTGATGATTTGATGGCTAAAAATTTCAGTTCCAAAATATTTACAAAATGTTTGTGTGTGTGTGTGCTTACGTCGGAGGTGACAACATCAATAATTATACTATCAGTCATTTCACACTTCTCTAAGACAGTAGTCTCAATCTACTCTAGGTCGAGAAATATTTACTCAAATGCAAAAACTAAAATAATTGTAACTTTATTCACATTTAAGATAAATTGCTCCCAGACAGAGAACAAATGATTTTTTTTTTCAGCAAAATAAAATACTTCCAGAAACTTTAAAGATTTATACGAAAATTCAGTAAAAGATACTTTTCTACTTAATCATGATTTTTTTCATTTCCACAAAACCATTTAACTTAATATAGAACTCCATGCGCCACAGGTTCTATCAAAACGTCAGTGGAAATTGGACAAATAGTCCAGGATCCCCGGATCTATTTTTACCAATTATTACTTAAGCAAATTTTTCGTGTGTGGCTTCATTTTGATGAGACACCCAACTTCTTCTCTTACAACAATTATTTAAGATAATATATTATAATATATTATTTAAGATAATTAATTATTTTGATAGCGAACACATGTAGTAGGGATAAAATATGTCGACTCGACGACACTTAAAAAGTTAATACCAATTGTGGGTTTTTTATAAAATTTTAAGACAATTAACATCATTCAAAAACATTTTGTCTTACAAAATGTATGGTTTGATCAAAGAGTACTCCCAATACGTATCAATAACGAGGTCATAAAAATGATTACAGTTAATATTTATAGAATTTAACAACCATATTGTCCCACAAAGTTGGGCGCCTCGTTTAAATGAAGCGACTCTCAAAAAATTAGCTTGATAGTAATAAATGGCAAAAATAAACCCAGGATTCTGGACTATAAGCTGCATGGCATAATTGAGTAAAGTAGAAAATGTTGATTAGGAATATAATAATGACGAAAACTTAATCGACTTAGGAAATTGTAATTTGTCGTTGTTTTTTCACATGTTTTGTTAAAATATATGTTTTAAGTCGTTAGCTAAAATGGGGTCTTTAATGTCTGTGAAACACGAAAATTTGGTTAGTTTCTTAAGTCACGTAAACAAAAATGTCTATCTATCATTTACATAGTGGTCATCAAAAGAAGGGCTGTGCCTTTTTTCGGAGTTTTAGATACTGAATAAAATATATAATGTATTCTGAGAACGTCTTTTTGAGACGGTACTTCAGTACCGAGGAAAAGGACTCAACGCTATGTGTATCTTTGTTGTGGGTTTGATGTGTATACAGAAAAAAAAAATGCTGTTTATATACTTTTTTACGACTGGCTTGAACGTGTAAATTAAAATGTATAGAATCAACAAAAAATAAAATAATTGTTCTCTCTAGACCGACTTAGTCTATTGTAAGATTTTTTTGCTTATGAACTATATAATAACGAATATAAATTTATTGTTTCAGGTACTTACTCTACGAAGATTCGGTTGGCTCAGAAACGAGTCTGGTGATAATCGTGGCTGGTGTAATCCAGTCGAAACGTGTGTTATATATACATATTGATCAAAATAGTCTCCGAATAAATATTATATCTACACCAATAGATTAACCTGAAGAGTTTGTTTGCTTGAACGTGCTAAATGAAAGAACTAATGATCCGGTTTGAAAAATGAGACCCAAACAGGGTTGCGTGGTTCAGCTAGTATTATAATATATACACAGCAAAAAAAACAAATGACCTACACAGAAATATATAATATTAACTTAAATTTTTAAATCCAATTAGTATCGATATACTTTGCTCTATTTAAGATTACGCAAAATGTACTATGTAAATAGACCACTTTTTTATGGATAAACTGAATTCAAAAAATTTTAATACAAAAAAACCCACATAACTGCAGACGTAAATCTCTTATACCTGTCGAGTCAATGCTCAATGTTCGCCATGCGATGCATGATGCACCTAGACCTATTTACGTTAAAACATTACTCTGCGTACTCCAAAATTTCCCTATTTGAAACGTATCAAATACTATAAAATAAATATATTGCATATCCAAAACGACTGTAAAAACGTGCTCAGTGAGCAATTGTTTTGGGAGTACCGTGTATTTTAGTGACGTTATATTTTCGTGTTGCGCCAATGCTATTTGGGGGTCAGTTGAGTTCAGTGACCCGATGTTGACATATAAGAGATAGTCGGGGATGTTTATATTGCCAACATCTTTGGCGGCGCCAGACAGACGGGATGGCGATGCGACACGGGCGACGCTGTGGCGCCGTAAGCTAGGATTAAGACTTTATTTCAATACTTAATCCCAAAAAATAGTATTTCAAATCTTATTTACATTCTGACAAAAGTTTTATTCCACCATTTTCCATGTTAATTCTGTATCTTAGCTTAGCTATTGTTAACATTGAGGGATTGCAGTATCTTTTACAGAACAGAAGTAAGTAAGTAATAAAAGTATTATAGTGTTTTTATTAAAATCTTTGACAATTAAAAATAATTATGATGACTTTCCTAGCATTTCACAAGAAGTTCAGATACACTAGAAATTATCGATTATTTAATTTAGAACAGATTTAAAATATTAATAATTTAAGTAACGAGTAACATTATCATCATTCCAGTCTTATTGTGGAAATAGTCTGCCCTTAATCACTTTGAAGAAAACACGTTAAAGAGGCCTGTGTCTATGACCGACTTGTGGGCTGTGACCTTCCTAAGGTCATTTATCCATGTATTTTAGTTACGTTTTAATCTGTGTTTTCTGCTCTGAATCCTTAGTCAAGATGCAAGAGTTTCGAGTCGATTCTTTCTACAACCGCTAATATCTAGATTCTCCTGTATTTGTTTAGTTTTAATTTTTGTTTTGTTTTGTCAACTTGATAAGGAGTCTGTACTTTTTAGTCTGGTAAATTTCAATTAGGGTGCCTAGCCATTGACCCCTTTCTGAAGATTAATTGTTGCGGTCAGCAGTAGGAGGCCGCAACATATAATGATGGGACCGATAGGTACGGTATAATGATAGGACCGATAGGTACGGAGATGTCTGGGCTTCCTATATATATATATATATATATATATATATAATATCCGGCATTTAAATTTTATTAGGTATACTTGAGTAATTTTTTACCAACCAATCTTTATGTTGATTTTTATTAACTGGTAAATATATTATTGACCTCGATATCCTGTTAGCGTTATTCCCAATGGAATAAAATACCGTATTATTAATTTATTTTCGATCTTTTTGCTTGTAAAGTAACGCTTCATAATTTCTAAAAAGTTGTAACAGTTTTAACATTCCCACACTGATTTACAAGACCGTAGGAAAAAATGGACTCAATTTCAAATTTGTGCGAGAATCTTAATTATTTTCTAGAATGTCGATTAATTATTTTATCCTTTTTAAATTCTAGGGTAAGATACATACTTAATTGGATCCTTAAAAAAATATTGGCTTTTAGTAGTAGCAAATATTTGAAAAATATCTACAGGGAGATTCATAAAATTTATTAAAAGTGTTCAATATAGAAGAATTATTATATTGATTGGTAAATATTCTGTGTGAGCGTGAAATAAAGATTATTTTTATTATTGTTTTTATCTACTATAAAGTTTTTATACTATCTAGTTAGTAAAGGTCAAGTAAAAATCTATAGGTTCTGTTGATAATTTTCCAAAATTTGAATCGTTGATGCTTTTTTGTCTTCACAAATTATGGGGTCTTACAAGTTCTTAGAACTTAACTTAAATACTTCTCACCTCAAGGAGTTTAAGTTCCTTCTCAAGGAACTTAAACACAACATTATATAAATATTTCTCAGACTTATATTGAAAATATGTTGTACGCAGAAGACCGATCCCAATAAAAATTCTACCTATTAGAAATCAGAGGAAACTAACATGTAGGTTATTTTAGTTTTTTTTTCTATTTCATTTAATAAATAATTGAAAAATTGCCGGACACGGACTGCCACACAACGCCATCTAGTCCCAAACTAAACAAAGCTTGTACTATGGGTACTAGACAACTGACGAGAACACATATATACCTTTTTTAATGTATGCATATTCTACTAAAAAATACCTAAACTCCGAAACAACTATCGAACCGGAGAGCTCATGCACAACAGTCGCGTACGCTATCATTGCGCTAAGAAGGCAGCACTACTTACTAAATAACGATATAATACTATCTTTTTGCGTATCAATCTGCCCATATGACAACAAGAGAACCACAAATACAGTAAATAATAGTAATAAAAGTATTGATTTGATAAGAAAAAGCAATCAAATGTCAGATTATTTTCTTACTGCCTTTAATGACGAGAGTCTACAGTGGTGGGCGCCTGATAGCTAGAAACTAGCGTAGAAGTTCTTTTGCAATTCTTAAACGTTGCTTTGTAAAGTAATTGAAAAAGTTTTTGAAATGTTTTGAATAGCAGCTTTATATTGAGGAACTGTAAATTGGACGTCTTTGTCATTTTGCAGTGGTTTTATGATATTTTACGTCGTTTTTAAGGAGATTTTTAAAAATATTTAGCCTTTGCTGAATCTCGTTAACGAGTTGTTTATATTTTTTTTTAATAAAGATCTAATAATTTCATGCAATAGCAGAAATATTAAAGTAAAAAGAAATGTTAGCGATATTATCTTTTTAGTTTAAATATATAATATACCATCGCAACCTTATTTCCCATGCTCATATAAATGCATGCATGCATATAAATGACACTGAAAAGCCGACAAATTCCTCAACTTAGTCGGTACTAATATTATAAATTCGAATGTAACTCTACTTGTCTATCTTTTAGGCTTTCACGGCTAATCCGCTATACCAATTTCAACGAAATTCAGCTTGGAGATACTTTGGTTCATAAGGACGTGCGTACGTAACTTTGTACCGCGATAACCGACATACGCTATCATATTTGTAAAAAAAAATCCAAATTCCAGTTTCAAATACAACTATATGACTTCATGTCAGTATCATTTGCTTAGAAGGGTATAATAATAATATACTTACTAATATATCGTCAAGTTCACAAATGGCAACATCTACCGTAAAAGTAAGCGATTTTTTATGGGTGATTTCAATCACTTTATGTCCCTTTGATGTCTCCCTTAACATGTTTCAAATCGTAAAGCATCCCTTTCTAAATATAATGTATTTCTGATCAACTGACTTAGAGACTTAGTAAAAGTTTATTTCGATGATGTTTCACGGAGAGTTATACGACTTTTGGGAATTTATCTATTGAGTTATATAAAACATGATGTAAATATTTTTGAAATGTATTATAGAGAATTGGTATGATGGCAAAATATCTTGTAATGTTATTACTTAAATAACTTATAAAATATTAGTACATGAATATAGAAATGGTTTAATTCAGTAGGCAATTTTTTCTCACAAATTTCCAAATAAGAACACGACATGATTTACAGATTGTAAATCAAATCACGACACGTTAACATTCCAATGTTAATTATCAGTGCCTTTTTTAAATTAAAAAAGAAACTAAAAACGTAGAGCCCATTAGTAACTTGAAAAGCACTTGAAACTTGCTGTACAGTTGTTTTTCATGAATATGTAATGGTTTTCAACCGCAAATAAAGAAGAAAAAAGAAAATTGGTTCTACTTTTATAACCATGAACTATATTATACTGTCAATGTCCTATTGATATTTAGATTCACTAAAAGAACACATTATTATTATGATCTAACTTCAAAATTATTTCTCATGTGTATTAGCAACATTTAGTAACTCAAGTAATTTTAATACCAAGCTAAAACCATATATAAGTTGTATAATTCAGTTGTCTAGACTATAGCATACGATTTTCATTTTTATTGTAATGAAATAAGGTTTGCCTTTATTACGTTTTGAAAGTACTCTCGCATTTTCCTGCTCGATCTAAGTCAACGGTTGTATAGTTCAGAAGTTGTAAGTTGAGTGGCACGGAGCCAATGCTCGAGTATTACAATTTCGAGGCTGTCACTAGGGTTCGGTGCTCCCAGTACTACAGTGTTCAGCATAAATGGAGCAACATCACAATCACGAAACTGCCAGTGTATGGAACATCTTGCTTGAAATAATATAACCCAATATACGCTGGCAATAATAAATAACCTATTGTAAACATTATATTTATCATTATGATTTACCAAGTTGCCAATGAGGTATATGTGATTTCTATATGCGAAATTCCTGAAATATTTTTTTCCTTTTGTGGACATTTTGAAAATACACATCACATCTTGTTTATGTAAAATTCTTTTACTTGACAAATACAACTCAAATATAACCCATAATGTCCCACTACTGGACTAAGGGTTAAGGCCATACGTACCCATGCTGGCCAAGTGCGGGTTGTGGATTGGCAAGATAACGTTGTGGCTACGTAACCTTACCGTTGGATGTTTTTAAGCCGCCCAAATGCCTCCAACTAACTGCGGCCGCGGCTGCTTAACGTGACCTCCGAATCACGGAGACACTCATATTAACATGCCACCACCAGTCGCTCATCCAGGTACTTACTGCGCCGTCGTTGCTTACCCTCGGTGATTGTTTCTAATCACCGAGTGCAACTGGGTATAAGCGCCACTAATGTTTATACCTTGAATTTTCCCACCTGGTAAATAAAAGAGAGAGAGAAAAACAAAATCATTGATATAATGCCTTGCCAACTAGTTATGTTGAATTTATTGGTGCTAAAGAATAATGAAATAAAAGTGTATATTGGAGGTCTCTGGCGGAGGGTATTTAAATGATTCCAAGAGATTTGTTCGTCGGCGCCAGAGCCTTTGTTTTATGGGCTGATTCAGCGTAACTTGAACCTTTGGCACGTACATCTAATAGGCCTTATCGATATCTTTATATCTGATAGTTTGCAGCTATTACATTTTCTTAACAGACGAGGGTACAGCCGTTAGGTCGTGTAAATAGTTTCACATATTCGTTTATGAAATTCTACAATTTATATTTTTCGTAGCTTCAGTGCTTCCAATATTTGCTGATTTCACTTTTATTAGCAAATATTTTCTATACAATATTTATAAGTAATAAAAGGGGAATCTCTCTGTATAGACCGAGACAAACCATCACTTTTTATGTTTATTTGTTCCTCCTAAACATTTAAAGCACGCTCGTTAGGCTTCAGGATAGTAGGCTTATTAATAGACTACATAAATTTTAATGTTATATTTATCTTAAATTATGTAAATGTTTCTTCTTGCCTCTAACGGCGTACAACAACTCATGTTGTACAATATTCAGTTTACCATTTCGCGAAGTCTACACCTAAATATTGCTTCAGCAAAATTCATAGGTACAATGAATTATTAATGCTTTATTCTGTAAATACATTATTTCACTTATCGAATTTCTGTTATCTGACAGATCAGCTTATAGCAGAACGTGACAACTAATATCCGATCTATTGAATATTATATATATTTTTTGGCGTTTGTAATCAATTTTAGCAGTAACGGTATTAAGTCATGACAAAAGTTAAATTATACTACGAAAAATATCCCCTACAGAGATTTACATAGTACGTATCTTATATCTGAGGATTGCATTTACATCTGGAAAGGACAGTCGCCCTCTGCTGATTTCTGTGTGTTCTAGAAATTATGAAACTCATTTTTAGCATTACCATCATCATCAATAGCTTTTAATAGTCCAGTGTTGGACGTAAGTATCTCCTCTGAAAAGGATTTTTGGCCTACTATGCGACGTCGATATCTCCACTCTAGAACATTTCGACTTAAGCCACCACTGATTGGTTTATCTTCCCCATTCCCCAGCATCGTACGCTCCATCACAAGTTGAGCTACTTTAAACTTGTAGACTAGTCCAATGGTGCGTGTTCACGTCTCGGCTCCGTATGTCATTACGGGTAGGACGCACTGGTTATAGAATGAATGCCATATAATGTACACTTAAAACATTTATTCCTTGATCATATAAAATAATTACAAACACGAAACACAAAGTAGTCGCTATGTGAAATGACAAATTAAATATTGTTGAAATTTAATATAATGTTATTTGTAGATAACTTTTAGCAGAATCTAAACACTGGAAAGCAAATCGTAACATCCCGAGGCTATAATTTAATTGTTTATTTTTTAATTAAACGTTCAGAGAAAATGTTCTAGACGCGAGAACGGTTGGATCCGCTATATTTTATGTTGCAGTAACAAAGCTTAACAAACTGTAACCGTAGCCCCAATTCCATCTCAACTAATTAATTATGTTTTATTTATTGTTGCGAAAATAAAAGAATGTCTCAGCTTGTACAGAACACTTTATTTATTTTTATTTTTCACTTAATCTTTTAGTAAATTTCGTTCAGAAACAGACTAAGGTACTTTATAGCATTAAATATAAACGTATTTGTAAAGGAGTAATAGGATGGAATTATATTTGTGTTGCTTTTATCTTTATGAGCTCGAAGATAGACAGACTTAGGTATATTACTTTTAATTGTCACTAACAATTTCAATATAACCAACTGCTGATCGTTCCGTTCAACAATTGATTATATTCTTATTTTGTCAGCTCGTTCGATTTGGTCAGCATATCCTGCGAAGCGAAACAATATACTCAAGTTTCATGGGAACTAATGTGTGATGATCAACGTACTATTTTCAAATCATCATCATCACCCCGCGTGTTGTGTGTTCTATCTCCACATGAGATGACACTCTACGTGGTCCACAAATTGTAGTTCTGTGGGCTTTTTGTGTCATTTTTAGACTTGTTTGTTAAGTCCCCCTCGGGATGTGATAATAAAAATATTATCTATCACATCTCATTAGTGCGGAAATTGTTCTTTTTTAAAAATAAATACCATTTAGTTATGATAAACACTGAGTTATTTCTTAATATTAAATTTCTTTCGTAGTATATAAAGTCTATCCCGCTGTTTCAAAACTTTTGCCAGCCAACAAAACACTACCAAAACTAATATTTTCGCACGTTTATGCGGCAGCCATTATAAGTGTCTTCTCCATATTCTATAGAAACTTCTACCGGCCATAACTTATCTCAAAAAGGTCCCGTTACATAAATTGTGTGTAATAAAAACTCGGTAGCGTCGTTGTATTGACATCAGAAACACCATTATTATTCCACCCTTATTTATGTTAACAATAAATTTAATCAGGTTTACCTGTATTCACGTATATCTCTTTACAAAGTTACAATACTCTTTGTATATATATTTTAGTGAAAACATTTCTGATTTTACCGAAGCGAAGTTCGCTTCATTGATACATAGAGGAGAAATACGTTACGCAAGAACATAATTAGAAACCAAGATATTTAGTTCATTACCAAGTACCTAATATTTGTATACTTTTGAAGTGAAATAATTTTTTTTTTAGAATTACGTGTACTTACTAAACCTACCCTGTGTATGCGTTACGATAGTAAATAATTTAGACGCCCTAAAGTACAATCACTTTAAAATAATGATGACATTTAAACATAATAATATGTACAAACAAATAAATCTTAACTTTAATAATAAGTAACTATAGTCCAGGAACTCGTGTCTGTTTTTTTCATATATTATTATCAAGCTAATTTTTCGTGGATCTTTAATAAGACGCACAATTTTCAGTCTTAGCAAATTTTTCGACTAATAAAATATGTCGACTAGACGATTCTTAAAAAAATATTTTAGTACTAATTGTGTTTTTTTTTTCATTAAATCTTAAGGAACTTAGCTTGTTAGTGATAAATGGTAAGAGTAGTCCCGGGGTTCAGGACTATGACTTTAAATCGTCATTATTCTCTCACCCGAAACACGTTCCCTGACAGATAAAAGTCTTCTTCAAGTTTCTGAATTTAAATTCATCCAGTGAGTATACAGTGCAATAAAAATACTTAAAAATTCTTTATAATTGAAAATTGTCAATGAACACGAAGATAGGATATGATAGGATAATTTATCTGCGTCTTCTATTGAAATTTGTTTATTTGGACCTATAGAGTTCAGAAATTATGAATATCATTTATAAATATTTTATATGATGATCCTAATGTTATATAGAATAAACTTTTTTGTGCACCATTTAATATAGTTTACATTTAGGAGTATTATAGTTTAAAGACCATGTACAAAAGGCGGCTTTTGGATGGACAAATTGACTGTAGAAATAAGATTTGGTGTGAAAAAAATAACAAATGAATCAAAGAATTTATTTAATTCAGATAATATCAAATAAAAGAATTAAGATTACACATTAATACAAACAAATAAATATATTCTTCTATAAATACAAATGCAAATTTTAATTTAAAGGAATACACAAATGTATGTCAACATTATAAAAGAAACCAGTAACGTTGACAGGTACATAGAAATAAGTTAATGTGTAATTGATGTTTTAATTTAGAATTCACAGTTCATTTTTAATAATAATATAGATAAAAGTCAAGAATACACCTCCTCAGATGGCACTCGTATCCTTACATTAATGTGGTTATAAATAGGGTAACAGACTCGGTACCTCTATTAGCATTCGAGGCGAGGATACGGCTATTTACCTCACTTGTACACAGTTTAACAAATTAAGATCTCTTTAGTTACAAACTCAATTAGAGCTATAACTTTAAACTTCTACACAAGATTTGACTAGTATTTTTGCCCTTTGCAATTTAAAAAAATCAAAAAAATTTAAGTTAAATTTGAAATATTTTCATCAATATGAAAGCTTGTTGTACAAATTCTAAGATCGAATCGAACCTCGTATTTACAGCAAAATAATAAAACTAGAGATTGCCTGCCTCGTTGGTTTAGCGATTAGCGTATGCGATACCGATCGAGAGGTCTGGGTTTCGATTCGGATCGGGTCAAAAGTGTTGTTGAGTTTTTCTTACAAGAACTTCTTAATGACCCTTATGTATGTACCCTTAAATATACTTACAAGTTTAACCTTCGAATTCAGTTCCCTCTCAGGGCTGCAGAGGTCAGATGCCAGTCCATCCATGGAAAAACTGGTATTCAGGTAAAACCGATTGAACTAGTACCCTACCTCGAATAATCTTGGGAAGGATAAAAATTAGATTAAGAACCTTAGTGACGGCTCTCCATTTTATAAACCTTAAAAAGTTAAAAATTTTGAGTTGGATAAAGTTTTTAGACGGATTCATCATCAGCCTACCGCAGTCCACTGCTGAACATAGGCCTCTGCAATTGCATGCCACTTAGTTCGCTCCTTGGCTTCCCGCCGTACGCAAATCTAATAGAATTGACATCTCATTTATTATTATAAATGAGATGTCAATTCTATTAGATTAATCTAATTCACCTATTAAATGTATCGTACTTCATTCTACTCGTCGATTAAAATAAAAGTCATAATCAAAATATTATTCAAAAATTTAAAACAAAGAATTGATTCGCTGTCTATATATCTAAACTCAAATTATTCTAATGAAACTGAATACACGCCTCTATTTTCTCTTCTAAATGAGCATATAATTTATTAGAAAGCGTATTTCATAAGTTTTGAACAATGGCATTGAAATTTTGGTTGTACCTTTAATAAATGATAGAATTTCAAAAGGCATAAAGTAAAACAATAACTTAATGTAAACAAGGTAAATAGCGTTAGTAACTGTTCCAAGAACAACAAAATATCTTTTCCAAGCGTCCGGAAACTTAGAATTTGAAAAGCCTTCATTATCTAACTTTAATACTACTTTTAAGATTCCAAAGAGAATAATCCAAAATAATATTAGGATAGAATCCTCTCCAAATCAAGACGAGCAAAGAAGATTTTCTATCAAAGAACTCCTTCAAAATTTCCCTTATAGTAATATTTGAGTGAAGTTTTCGTTGTAAGTTATCCTTTTAATGTGGCTCCATTTTCACAAAATTTGTTAGAACTTTATATTCTTGGAGTCACTAATTCTTTCCAAAGAATTCTTGAGTGCGAACTCTTGAAATTGAATTACAATTACTTGTACTAAACTACTTTACTTGTATTAAATTATTATTAAATATTTTTTTCTAGCAATTGAACTTTATGGCAATAAAGCGTAATTTAAGTGAGAGCTCTATTATGGCATTACAATGTAAAAAAATGCCAACGTGTAAAAGCGTGAGGGTTTGGGCAACAGAAATCTGTTTTGCCGAATGTATAATAACATACGTCCCGTACAAACATAGAGTGTGATTAAATGAAAACCATGTTTTTACAACGCACGAAAAAAACGCATTCATTATCATTTGGAACGAATAATTGTAGGAGACATTGTAAAAGTAGTCACGAGTACAAACCAACGTCGCATGATTTAAAATGATGTACTTCAACTTGAACTTTGAAAGTTCAAATAATTTCCTAAACATCATTTCAAAATATACATAAAAGAGTTAATATATCTCTTGCATTTTTCTATTACGAGTAATACTGGCTGGTTACTTGTCAAAGACACTTTTAAAAAAATACTACATGTAAATCTGAGTCAGACTTTCAATCATGTTAGTACAGTATTTAATATTACATTGCAAAGGTCGTAGCACAAATCTGTACTACACACTTTGAAAATGTAACTTTTGAAATTGAAACGAGCAGTTCACGTTAGGTTGAAATATTACACCCCGGGGCAACTAAAGGTGATAAACGCACCGGACCGAACATTAAACCTACACACATGGGATTATTCTGACATAATAATTTGTAATAAATAATATGTGAACTAATGCATCATAGCTTTCATGAAATCAATTAGGGTTTTTTGAAATTTTCAAATATTTGGAATAACATGTAAAAAATTACAACTAAAAACCATTGCTGAATAATTACTCTTCAGGTATAGACTTCTATATATTTAAGATTCAAAAGGTTAAATTGGTTACAAGAAATTCGTAGAAGAATGGATTGGTAATTGTTGAAATATAATATGTATTAAAGTACTATTCGTAAAAGGTTTCTCTTTAAACTAATCTTTTTCCACTCTTTGTATTAACACAAGTTAGTCACCTAGCAAAATAATAAAGTATGAATTGAATCCACAAATTTAGTAACAATTGATGTTCGAAGGAAGTAGGGCAGAACGTGGGCAGAACAATTTTCTTTGTTAATTGAACATTTTCAACCTGAACATCTATAACGACACAGTGATATTTTCCGTTTGTAAATAAGTACTTAACTGCTTAGTGGTTTAAAGTGCATCATCATCAGCCTATCGCAGTCCACTGCTGGACATAGGCCTCTCCAATTTCACGCCACTTAGTTCGATCTATGGCTTCTCGTATCCAGCTCCTGCCAGCCGTCTTGCGCAAATCATCGCTCCACCTGGCTTGTGGACGTCCTACACTACGTTTGCCGAGACGCGGTCTCCACTCAAGAACTCGTTTACCCCAACGGTTATCGGTTCTTCGGCAAATGTGGCCAGCCCACTGCCACTTCAGCTTGCTAATCCTGTGGGCTACGTCGATGACCCTGGTTCTTTGTCGGATCACCTCGTTTCTAATGCGATCCCTTAGAGAAACGCCGAGCATATACCTCTCCATTGCACGCTGAGCGACTTTAAACTTATGGACCAGTCGAACCGTAAGTGTCCACGTTTCGGCTCCGTAAGTCATTACGGGTAGGACGCACGCATTGAAGACTTTCGTCTTTAGGCACTGTGGGATCGATGATGAGAAGACCCGACGAAGTTTCCCAAACGCTGCCCAACCCAGCTGGATTCTTCTGTTCACCTCGTCCTCAAAGCTGTTTCTACCTAACTGCAAAGCCTGCCCGAGGTATACATATTTTTGAACAACTTCGAGAACGGCACCGTGTACCGCAACCGGTTCCGGTAGTACATGTTCATTGAACATGACCTTGGTCTTGTCGAAGTTCATCCGTAGGCCGATGCGCACAGACGAGTCAGCCAGGTCGTTCAGCATCTGTTGTAGGTCCTGCAACGTCTCTGCCATGATGACGATGTCATCTGCAAATCGCAAGTGAGAGATGTATTCGCCATTGATGTTGATACCGCGCCTTTTCCAGTGCAGCGTCTTAAACAGGTCCTCCATTGCATTAGTGAATAATTTCGGGGATATAACGTCCCCTTGCCTCACTCCTCGATGCAATGGTATGGGTCTTGTATGCTGATCCTGTACTTGGACGGACATAGTAGCGGCTTTGTAGAGACATCTCAACACTCGGACGTACCGCCAATCTACTTGGCAACGCTGCAGGGACTCCAGAACAGACCAGATCTCAATCGAGTCAAAGGCCTTTTCATAGTCCACAAATGCTAGACACAGGGGCTGATTATACTCTTCGGTCTTCTGTATTATCTGCCGCACTGTGTGGATGTGGTCTATGGTGCCATATCCGCTCCGAAACCCAGCCTGCTCCGGTGGCTGGTATTCGTCGAGTCTTCGCGCAAGACGGTTCGTGATGACTCTTGAAAACAGCTTATAGACGTGGCTCAAGAGGGAAATGGGCCGATAGTTCCTCAACATGGTTTTATTTCCCTTTTTGAAGAACAGGACGACCACACTCCTACTCCACGCCTCTGGAGTCCTCCCTTCGAACAGGACAGCGTTGAAAAGCTTTTGGAGCGCCTTTAATACGGGTTTACCTCCAGCCTTTAACAGCTCTGTAGTAACGCCATCCTCTCCAGGGGCTTTTCCATTTTTCAGCTGTCTAAGAGCCATCTCGATTTCGTCAATGCTGACTTCTGGCAGATCTTCGGTGAAGTGGCGTGTTAATTTGGCCCGAGGGTCCTCATTTTCGGGATCAGGTCGAGATGCATGCGAAGCGTACAAATCGCCATAGAAGCTTTCTACTTCCGAAAGGACAGCCAGCTTGGAAGCAACGACTTCTCCGCTTACTGTGGTCAGCTTCGTCAAATGGCTTCTTCCAAGAGATTTCACAAACACTTTTGACCCCCGATTCTGCTCGATTGCTCTTTCAATCAAAAGAGTGTTGGAGCATCGGAGGTCGTGTCGTACACGCTTACTAATCTCTCGGTTTAGAGTCCGTTTTGCCGATGAAGTGACTGGCGGGTTCTCACGTCTTTCCTTCATTAACCCTAGTGTTTAAAGTGCAATAATCATAAAAGAGTTTGTTAATACACATAAACCCACATGAGTTGAAATCCATAGAAAACATGATTGATAACACCCTCTCAATTTTCTAAAATTAAAGCACAATTTGTAACATTTCAAAGGAGTACTTCTGGTTTTTTTGATTTCAGACTTTTTTTGGGAATGTAATCGTATTCACATAGCACCAGAATATTAATTGTTGTAAAGAAAGAGAGAGAATCAGAGATGCTCCAAGTCTCGGATACTCTGATGGAAATGAGACTGAAACTGCAGGAGGAATCATTATCATCGAATGAGTAAAGTTATTGAGGCACCTAAAAGGTAGCAATCAGTGATATTGTACCCCTATGAGAGGCTTTAAAACACACTTGTGTATTTTGAGTTGCTTTAAACGAACAATTCTTTTACACATTTAATCTGAATTTCGGAAATAGCTCCAACGATTTTCATGAAGTTTTGTATGGAGGGGATTTCGGGGGCGATAAATCAATCTAACTAGGATTCATTCCTAAAAAATCTACCAAGAAAACCAGGTCATCTCTCATATAAAATGTCCATCTCGTCATTAAGAACGCTGTTATACTTAAAATTTTTTTTGTTCAAGAGTATTTTACGATACAAATAACTGTTCTTTATTGACAGACTATTTATGCAATATTTTCATTACCATCTATTTTGTCCGGTCTTTAGTATAAGCATACATCTATTTATTTTCATTCAACAAATACGAGTTCTTAAGATTGGAAATTCCCAAAGAATATTAAATTTTGTATTGAAATTTTCGAGCTTTTACCAATAAAAGTTTTCTTCCTTTGTCCTCATTGTTGTGGTTCAGCCAATCAGAACGAGCCATTTACAATCAATCATTGTTCAGTGTATTAGAGCATGTTGATAAAACTTATTCATTCTAATAACACAATAGTATGGTAGGTGAGGCTTAAGGCTAATCTTTTCTAAAATATATCGTAAGTTTACAGTCATACATTGTTTCTCGAAATTCAAAACATCTTTAACTTTTATATTTTAAATATTTATACCTAGTCCATCCTCTTTTGTTATAATATTTTCCCATATAAAAAGTACCCCGTAGTCAATTTACTAAAATGTCTATTTCTAAAAGATGATTCATTCTTATATAAAAATTATGTTAGCTTTCCTGCTTCCTCGAGATAATTTTGTGGACTGTGTTTTCATAAATATTTTAATGAGAATTTGTGTCGCAAAGCTAATCCCTACTCATTTGGACGGACAGTCATTCATAATAATTTGCCTTTCAGATTACTATGCTTTATGGCAATTTGTTGTTGTGTTGGTAATGTTCTGTAGACAGAGGACTCCGCAATAAACCTACTAATGGCAACCCCATAAACGAAAGGAGTTTTCATCTAAAAATTTATGGCTACTTAAAAATGAACAAACAGGTTATATTTCACGAGGACACATACACATACACACACACACATTAGTGTCGAAATAGATTTAACTAACCTACATATAATCAATTTAAATTTAAATATATTTGATTTAAATGTTATCTGGGTAACTACATATAAAATATATGATCTGCAATTATTTTTTCGTAGTTTTGGGTGTTTTCTATATATAATATGTAGGTATTTACATAAAATAGTAAATATGTGTTTATATCAGTTTGCTAGTACCCATAACACAAGCTATGCTTAGCTTGCAACTAAATGGCGTTGCGTGATGTAAAGTAAAAACGTTGTACCCCTTTTACGAAATAATAAAATGTAAAAAAAATGAATGAATTATGGTCGAATTTTGACTAAAGTCGATTGACTAGTCTATATAACTAATAAATGAATAAATAGTGATGAATTTTATCGTCATTACAATTTTTTGTGGTTGTTTTGTTGTTAACGAACACGTATCAAAATTGTTCAAAGTCTTCTTTTAATTAATTATCGATATTAAAATTCCTGATTAAACTATGTCGATGTAGTAAGTAGGTTAATAAATGAAATAGAAAACAGGACATCTTTGAAAATATTAAAACTTTAATTATTCAGTTTCCAAAGTGATATGAAAAGTTGTTTTGACAATAAAAAAGTAGCAATTTTTTATTTTCTTCTGTGCTAAACAATAGGTTAGTATATATTATAATAAAATTTAAATAAGACTTACATACCAAATTATTTCTAGAATATCATAAGCGAATGTTCCAAAATTTTAAATCAACTGACTACGACAGTACTGACGAGTAAAAACTTCGTGTTTATTTTGTTGGTGTGCTAGCAACGGCAAAGTTTGCATTGTTACTGTACCCATATTGTAAACTGTCAAAAGCTATTAACTTTACAATGACGCTCCTCTTTTCACTAAATGTTCGCTTATCACATAAGCGACCCTTTCATTCGGCAAAAACGTCATACGTTTCTCCTGCTGTGTACACGGGTACACACAATGAATTAAATCTGATTAACACTTACTTTTACTGTGTACGCTTTGTAAACGCATTCCAATCAAGATTAGGGGGTCACATCGGGTAATTCTTTACATTTAAATTGGGTACAACAAAGGGAGAGCAAAATCCGAATTGAAATAAACAATTTCACACGTCGCTAGGGTAGCTGATGTCTGATGCTATCGACTACTGAATCGGGTAAAACTTCACGCGGGGATCGTAACGTTAATTTATGTGTATTATTATTTTTAGTCACTTATTTTCAATAGAATTTATCAGAACGGTGAGCCTTTAAAACGGGTTTTACGACTGTAATTTTAGGTATGTAAAAATTTTGAAAAAAAAAATTGCTGCCCTTTTCGAAGACGGTAAAATATCTATGTGCTAGTTTCTAGTATCAAAATAGTAGAGAGGGAACTATTCTAATAATTAACGCAACAAGTACAGCTATTGAATCTTTGAAAACTAGCCGTTTGTTAGATCGTTCGTGGAGGACGATCGGTCTTCGTTAATTTAAATTGCTATTTGAATCTGAGAACACTCAATTAGCAAAAGATAGAATTAAAAATAAATTCAGTAATTAAATTGATACGGTATATTTTTACTCTACCGATTCTAATGGATAGTCTATCGATGTTTAAGTTAAGTAGAACATGTATGAACAAAGATTCAAAACCAAGCAAAGTGACTTAGTTGTTAGAGTTATTTCAAACTTAGTACAAACTACTGTATATCAGTTTAAAAGCCATTTAAGCTGCTCGCAGTTTATTTTACGTCTATTAAGTTGCCTTGATATCTGGTTTCAATGTAAAACGGCAGATATATAATTTTTCCTACTCTGAAAACAAATGTTTTGCTCACTAAAGTCTAAAGCAAAAAAGCTAAAACAAAACAGTTTTAGAGGCGTTCAGTAATTCAATAACTTTAACATTTTAATAATACCAGAACTATTATAAGTATAATTTTTTTAGGGTTACTATTCTATACGGTTTATACCATTATTTTGAGTTCTAAAACTTTTTAGGATACATCTATTTGAACTATTACAGCTTTAATGGTAAAATCCTTTTTTTACTCCTCCTCAATTCTACTCTGAATTGATATTACTAGTATTATGAACGTTTGTAAACTATTCGGCCAATGTACTTCAATAAAAAAAACATATTATCTTGGAAATGTGCTAACTCAATTACAAGTTAGCCATGAGCCTAACTCATTAATTAAATCGAAAACAAATAGTATAGAAGAAATATTCTTCGTGTCTATAAATGTAAATGTAATGATTATAACATAAGATTAATTAATCGAATTGCAACTAGGCAATTTAGGAGAACACCTACAGAAGGACTGTATAATGTTGGTAATCGATGAATAATTACATCAGAAGACATTTATGCAACTGAGTGAAGTTAAGCGAGGCACTTAAGAGGAAAGCGTATTCATATAATATTTATACCGTCATATCAAATGTGACGTTTGTATAGTTAAGACCAGGTCTTTATATCAATTGCTTTGAACATTTAGAGTTAAATAAAATATAAAAATCTTTGAATTTTCTTAACTTACTCTTCAACTTATCTCTCGGTTCGAATCGTGGGTCGGACCAAATGTTTGTATGATCTGCAAATATTTGTTTCGAAAATTGGATGTTTTCTGTGTATAATATGTATGTATTTACAAAAAAAAAGTATTTATGTATTTATATCAGTTGTCTAGTACCCATAATACATGCTCTGCTTAGTTTGGGACTAGATGGCGTTGTGTGTTAGATGTCCGAAATATTTATTTATTTATAACTTTGATATGTTATTAATATCAACAGTGTTACTTGTGTGTGGTTTCGTACTTTCAATAGTTCAGATAATTATGAGTTTTGAAAATGAAAATTAAAATAGTTTCAATCGAAATAGTACATATTTTTTGCATTGTCCGTAAACCTCTGCAACTGGTTCAACTAATAACATATAAAAAAGCCTATTTTACAAACCACAATAACTTACCTTTTTAAAAAAATAAGCCTATATAAAAATCATTATGGGCGGTTTTATTTATTACGTTCTTTGAAGAAAAACGCCGACAGAACGAAATCTTTAACGCCGTCACGAACGACATTAAAGCATGTTTTATGTAAAAATATTCAAAATAACGTCAAATATTGCCATTTTTATCATATGAAAGTAAACCTTTCATGTATCGAATTGGTAAGAAAACGTGATACAGTCATGGAGTTTATACGCCAACGCCATAATCCATACTTATATCATAAATTTTGAAACTAGCTCTGTTTATCTGTCTGTTACCTTTTCCGGCTAAGTCGATTAATTCGGGTTAAATCTCGGTATAGAGATAGACTAATACCTATATATATAATAATAATAATAATAAATATTTCTGACATCTAACACACAACGCCATCTAGTCCCAAACTAAGCAGAGCTTGTATTATGGGTACTAGACAACTGATATGAATACATAAATATTTTTTTTTGTAAATACATACATATTATACATAGAAAACACCCAAACTCCGAAACGAATATTTGCAGATCATACAAACATTTGGTCCGACCCAGGATTCGAACCCGAGACCTCATGGACAGCAGTCGCGTACGCTACCACTGAGCCACCGAGGCAGTCAATATAGATAAATAGACAAACACGTTGGCGGAACTGATGCTAGTTATCTATATTAAATTTGAATGATCTAGGTAATGACATACCGACAGATACAGTTACTTTCGAAATTATAATATCAGTATAAACGCTCATTCAAATTACAATTTATATTTACCGATGGATGGATGGGCCGGCTCGACCGAAGTGCTATCAGGGCCTCACAGGGAACCGGTGAGAAACACTGCTTGCGCTGCGTTTTACCGAGAGAGTGAGGATACCGGAGGCTCACACCAAACCTCCCTAGCCCCCCAAAGGCCAAAACGCACTAGTGACGCCTCAGGTGTTATGGAATAGGCGATAATTGCTTACCATCAGGCGATACATCTATTAGTTTGCCTTCTATTTAAAAAAAAAGTATTTCATTCTAGCCGTACCTTCTGCAAATGTGAAAACTGATCTACACAATTACGCTAACTCGTTACACTGTGCCGTCTGAATCAACTCAAATCCTCAAAATATATTAACGTACTAAACAGCTTATAGCTGCTCGACTCATTTTTCAGCATTGTGTTACTCAACATATGCTCCAAAACCACGCAATTTTGTGTTAACTCAAAAAGCCGATGCAGTAAACTGGGCTTGAGTTATCGGCCTGACGGAAAGAATCTAAATGAGTTACCCATGCTTAGTACTTGCCGCAGCCTTGTGTTTGCATATTTATATATATGTTTTTTTTTCTTGGATCCTAATTTTTATAAAATTAAACTGATTTAAGATATTCCTTGAGTAACCAGAGAAACAATAAGTCATTGATGTTAAAGTCAATTCAATCATTTCGAAGATTCACTAGAACAAAAGCATATAAAAAATAGGTTTTTGGTATAAGAATGTGAGAATCGTGTCAAATTTCCTAGCTGTCAATTTAACGTTACTACCAAGGCACATTTCTACATCGCCTCAAGAAAAATATCAAGTATATCATAAGACACAGAAATATAAAGACGGTGCTGAACTTTGGCAACAAAAGGTTCCATTCTCTTTGGTGCAACAAGTAAAAATAAAAGTCGTAAAGTAGGGTACAGTAGCAGAAAAGTTGCCTTCAGCGGTACCTTATTAGAGACTATTGTTTGAAGTACTGTGTACCATATGTGGTGTTCCTTTTGTAGTCACACATTGCAAAACCATTATTGCGCTCCCTAATTAGAAGGGCGGGCCCCGTTTCATTTGTATGGGAAAGAAGAGGCCCAACTAAAACTCAGTCAATCGCGAATAAACTATCAAACGCGGTGCGAGATCTAACCTGATGGACAACAAATTATTAATCTATGTAGATATATCTAACTATTTAACTACATCTACGATAATTGCAAATGTTTCCTTAACATTCTGTAGATAATTAAAGTTTATACAAAACTTTCTCATTGTTTCAAATGTGTTTCTGTTTTTTTGATAATGCAAACGGCATGAACTTAGTATTCTTTTCAACTTTATTTATTTTATAGTACATGATCAAAACTTATAAGATAATGATATGTTGGACTAATTATATTTTATTAAAAGGATTGCTATAGTAAATAAACATTTCTGATATCTAACACACAACGCCATCCAGTCCCAAACTAAGTAACGCTTGTATTAGACAACTGATATAAATACATATATATATTATTATACATATATATTTGATATAAATACACACTTACGATAGATAGAAAACACCAAAACTTCGAAATGATTATTTGCAGATCATACAAACATCCAACCCGGGAATTAAACCCGAGACACCCAACGAGGCCGTTTAAATTACTTATGTTATTACTTTACCAATGGATCTAACTATTGAGCTTGTTAACGGACTGTTGTTTAAAATACGCCTCTGTTTATTTCGTTTAGACTATTACATATGTTTGTATAAAATCCTTTACTTGGTAAATACAATTCATAACCAGTTGCATACGCTACCACTGCGTCACGGAGACAGTCAAACAACTTATGCGCCTAAATATCGACATATTTATATTAACTCGTGGGATAGATCCGTGGTTAAATCGATGCATCATGTAAAGACTGGTGATAAATTCAAATCCATTTTGACGTTTAAAAGTACTACGAGATTGAAGAAAGTTATACATACTTGAATATCTACAGAAATTAAATAATCTGTAACGAGACTACGTAAAAACTTAATATAAAATTCATACCCACTATGTCACTCAGGGCATTATTAATGAATCTATTGAGAATTACTCAGTTGTTTAGGTGCTACCGTGGAACATAAAACCTACATAGACTCCCAAAAGAAAAAGAATAGAAGATAATACACCTATATGAGTGTAATAGACTCTTCTTTTTGGCTTTGCCGTAGGCGGGTAAAACGCGCACTACAAACGTAATGTGTATGCTTGAATTTTTGCATCACATCAACATATTGCCATCCAATGCGATACGAAGATCTTCTCTAAAACGAATTCTATATAGCACAAAGTAATTACTTTACATAACGAAAACCTCTTGTCACGGTGCCAAAATTCCTGTAATATAATTTTTTTGTTTTTACCGTAATCGTAAAGTTCTAAAAATCAAGCGATAAGCTTTTTACTGTATTCAGTGCCCGACTCCCGTTGATTATTTGAACAAATCCGCTTCGAAAATATTCTCCTACGGTGGTTATGAGCTTTACAGATGAGTGTCGCATTAATGCCGCCATGTCAACATTAACAGGCGTCGAGATTTCAGAAGTAATTACATGAGGAACGTCTACTGAAAGTCGTTTAGACAAAGTACCTATAGTATATGCGTACCTATATATTATATATATATAGATGCCGTCATGAACATGGTAATATATTATTTTCGTGCCTTTGTTTTCCAAATACACCTACTCTATTTTTATATTTACATTTAGACTATAATTAAACACATCGAGAAAGTGTTGACTTTTAACTTGATCGATAACATTAAAGGTGAAAATGATAAATGTGTTTTTCTTGATAAAGTTGTTGTTTTTTTTTATATTTAAGCATTTCAACAATCAACATAGTAGATTATATATATATATATATATATATATATATATATATATATATATATATATATATATATATATATATATATATATATATATATATATATATATATATATATATATATATAT